>JAXCLQ010039042.1:0-22731 GCA_035584115.1 Cedrela odorata | reverse complement strand
TAAGTTGCCAACTGAATCAGTTGTTGCAATGGTGGCTCCCTAATTGCATGAACAAATGACAAAATTAAACACACATGGACGTATCATTGTTAATGAAACCAAAGATCTAAAGAACATGAGTGAGTTCTTCCTTCCATTTTAAGATAATAATAATAGTCTATATGACTTTTGCACAGGGAAACTTGAACCGAACCTCTCATACAAATAAGCTAAAAGGATGGAAATACATTTTGAACCCTTAGCAACTGACAAACAGAATGTCTATTGATTAGCCATGCGAAAACACAGAAATAAAGTGAATGTAGTACCTTTGAATCAAGACTAGGGACTTGTGAAGAAGGCAATTGCGATTCCACCTTGCCAAAAGAGATTATCCTTCCATACTTCACTGTCTCTTTTATTTGGAAGCTACTCTTTATATCACTGTGGTTGGCATTGTTTTCAATTGGAGAAGGCTGAAAGTTTCCTTTCTTTGCTAGTTGGCAAGCATGGCCTTCCTCTGGAAACCAGTCCAAGTTATCCCAGACGGTCTCCCCTCTAGGCAACAATGACACAATCGTGTCCCATGTTCAAGACACATGCATGACATGTTGTAGTGTTTGAAGCCCAAGAATCTCAGGAACCAAAACACTAGGTGCCATAGCTCTACAGGCCCTTAAAAAAGAGTCAAAATCATCAAGCATTCTAAGTTCTTACACTTTCTAATTCATATAGAATCATTTCTTATTAGCTCTTTTAACACGATATTTATTGTGATCTTTAATACAAAATCATTGCATTTCAATGTGATGTAAAAAATTTCTTTATTTTTCCTTAAAGCCTTTAACTATTTTATCAATTTTCACGTCATCATCTAAACAGGAAATGCCATTACTAACTTACTTCAAATCAATTTTCAAAGGTTAAAATTGAAAAGACTAACCTCACATAAGCTATGTCATTGCCCTAGGCTGAGAACATATTACCAACTGCCTTTGGAACACCCAGAAATGCTGGACCAATGTTCATGACTGCTTTGATGTGCCTGGCACAGCAACCTGGACTACCACCACCTCCCATGGGAGGAGGTGTTTCAACCCATTTAAGGAAGTGTAGAAAATAGATAATCCCCATGGAATGGGGCACCACTACTACTTTCCTATGGCCGTTGGTTAAATACATAAGCTCAATTTTACTCTTCAACCTACTAAGAACTTGGTTTGAAATTTGCTTGTTCCAATTAGAATATATATATTAGAGGAAACTTGTTTCAAATATATAACATGTATGTATCTATACTTTTCATACTTAGTAAAAATTAGCTATCAAATCTCAGAAGTATATTGGCACTGTAAAAACTATTGTATACAAAGGACGGTTTGGAGAGCACAAGAAACTGAAATATTTCTAACTTTTTTTCCCACAACATTCAAGAGCAAAGAAGAGTCCTAAAACCAGCTCACACAATGAGAAAACAAATATACTCTTGAAAAATGGAAAAACAATACTAGAGTTATGGAGAATTTGACATGTGAACATCGTGCTCATGCTAAGGAAAAGCAAATTATTGACAGTAACCAGGTTTCAGCATATTCTCCATAATGGCTTTTTCTCTCAGTGTTTTGGTGAAAAAAGGAAAGAGAGATTGGCTACTCTTACTCAACAATAAGGCCGAAATTTCTGTCAAATTATTTTGACACCATCACTACAGGAACGTGATCAGTAATGCTGCAACAACACTCTACTTCAAGAACTAAGAAGCATTAAAGAAACAGAGGACGATTTCTAATACCTCCATATTTTGTAAGGATAGCCGCCAATCATAAGCAGCCATATACAAATTCTTCCCCTCATTTCCAATCTTTGCCAAATTTTCAATCAAAACAGCCCATACAAAATACCCAGGAGCAAAATAGTCAGCTGCAACCAGTCCTGGAACTGCACGAACTCGAATCCCTGGGGGGTCAAGACCGGTCTCATTGTGCAATGATAAGTGCTCCAACCAACACAGCGGCCTATAAATACCCACACAATTTTCATAAATGACCAAAACCAAACAAAATTTACAGCATTAAGTTAAGAAAAATGCAATTCAGAAACCCAAAAGTGACAGGATGGAACCCACATAATTTCACCAATTCAAACCAAATCCGAACCATGACATCTACAAAAATGAATTTATTAAACTAGGAAAAGGCTTAATACGCAAAATTACCAAATGAGTTGACTAATCCTATCCAATCCAAAAACTTAAAATCGAACAAAATGCTGTTCAAACATGTAATGGAAATGGCCAAAACAAAGACAAAAACACGAAACTTTTCTGAACAACATTCAATTATGCCATTCAAAGCTCTAAATGCCAAATATTGACAATATAATGATGTTTACAATTCCAATCCTAATTCAAGAACATAAAACAGGACAGATATGCAAATCAATCATGCTAATTGCAGTAACCTTTTAAATATTTCAGTGAAGCTACCGCCCCATAGCCGTTTGCGAAACAAGCCTTCAGAACAAGGCTTGCCCTCCCGGAGCTCAAGTCCACCAACCACAATGCCGGGCACCAAAACAACGGGGTGGAGAGCAGCAAGGCGTCTCTCTTAAGCCTCATCCCCGGTGATTCAGGGACCTGAAAACCGGGCAATGTGAGTGGAAAACAATTATACAAGAATAATAGAAGCCACCAAGTAGTGCATAGATAACCAATTATCCAACAACAAGAATCTATGCACCTCCACTCTGTAGGCTGTTTTTTGTGTATTTTTTTCTTTTTATTATTGGCTTCCAATAAATTCTTAGTAGACAAAATAACATTAACATCCTCTTCTTTGTTGTCAAGTTTTTTATCAAAATTTGGGGATTCAAAAGATTGAAACTTAACGGGCTCTACATAGCATAGCTTTCGAAACCTAAGAATCGAAGCCATATCTCGATCGAATGAAATTAAAATTGACCACAAAGTTCAAGAACACGAACAACCCATTGAGGGAAGGAAATTAAGGGAGAGAAAAAGAGACAGACAGAGAGGAAACAAGAAGAAATTAACCGAAAGTCGGCTTAAAAAGAGCAAGAATATCATAAATCGAAAGACGGAGAGAGTTAAAAAAAATTTAATTGGTGTGAAACAAATCCACTTTAATTAGCTTAAAATGGGAGAGCGGCAAGAACAACGTACGTTGTGAGGGAAAATGAGGAATTGAGATAGAGAAAGGGAAGCCAAGCGAAGATGGTGAATTATAGCGAAGAAGAGAAGAGAGTGAATTATGGGCAGAGATGATGATAGCCGTTACATAAAAGAAGAAGTAAAACCACGTGGTGAAGAAGACGAAGATAACGAGTGTCTGTGTCTGTGTGTGTGCGCATAGCAAGATAACCAAAACAAAAAACACAGAAGAAGAAGAAGAAAAATTTTAGCTTCTTTCTTTAACTTTCTTTTTCTATTTATCTAATTCACTCGCTAACCGAAGAAGGTGTGTGTCTGTGTGTGAATGACGTGTATGCTGCAAACACACATTACATAATCAAGTTGACCAACTTGTATCTGTGTGAAACACCGATACTTGTCTTGTTCAGTACATGCATGATCATGATCTAGCTATTTACAATAGAGTGCTCATTAAGGGTGTCTTGAACATCGTGGTATTGGTATGATCATGATCTAGCTATTTCTATTACAAGTCACTACTTTTTCCTTCTTTTTTTTCTTTTGTGCTTGCGTTGCTTTGGTTGTGTAAAAAATGGAGTACTGATTAAGGGTGTCTTGAGCATCGCGGGATTGGCCGCATAAAAGAAAAGAGTACTATGTTAATTATGAAGGTCACATACCCTCAACCTTTTTATTAATCGCTTTAAAAAAGAAACAAGACCACTCACAACACCCTTGTAAAGGCCTTTTCAAAAATCCTAAACTTTCTCTTTCTAGTACAAATATCACAAAACTTGCTCTATAATTCACTCATAAATGATCATAGCAACACGCTGCCAAGCACTCTTTATATAGTGCAAAACCAACACCCCTGGCTTTCTAAAGACATCGGAATTTGATGCCTACTCAAATTCATATTTTGTGCATCATTAGGATACTTAGCCAATTAAAACTTATGCTAGCAGTGTTTGGCTAAAACACAAGAGCCCACACAACTCAAACTTGTTAACATGTTATGGTGCACCACAACTCTAAGTCTACGACAAACCTCCCCCACTTGAAGAGCCCAACGTTCTCGTTCGATTGGCGAGGTAGTCATTAACCTCTTTCTCGAACTGTCACAAAGTGACGCTACGTTCCCAACTTGCATCAGCAGCACTTCCCCCTTTCCATTGAATCAAGTAATCAGTTCTTCGGTTCTTTTTACTTTGCCCCATAATGCGATGATTCAGAATCTTCTCAACCTTTTTATCGAATTGCTTTCGAATCACCGGCGGAGCACGCTTAGTTTGTTGCCGCTCAACATTAACTAAGTCTTTGTAAAAGGGTTTCAAGTAACTTACATGCACTGTTGGGTGAATTTTTAACCTCTCTTACAGCTTTAACTTGTAAGCAACTTTGCCCACTCTCTTCACCACTTCGAAAGGACCATCATACTTCGACACTAATCCTCTGTGAACAGTTTTGCTACTTATCTTCTTCCAAATCTGCGGAGTCAATTTTTGCAACACCATATCACCCTCGTTGAACTCTAAGTCTCTTCGTCTCGCATCAGCATACTTTTTCATTTTGCGGGATGCCTTGGTTAGACTTTTAAAGGCTAACTCAATCATCTCGTGCTTGTCTCGCGCAAGTTTGTATGCTGCTGGGCATTTTACTTTAGTGTTCTGTTTTGCTACCTCTTGTGGTGTGCGAGGTTGCTGCCCCATCACCAATTTCGCTGGACTCATTTTAGTTGAAGATGACTTATGTATGTTGTAGCAAAACTGGGCGGAATTAAGTAAATCAACCCAATTTTTCTGACTCGCCATCACACAATGCACAAGTATTCCTCAAGTAATGCGTTCACTCTCTTAGTTTGGCCATCTATTTGCGGATGATTTGCCGTAGAGACTTTCAATTCTGTGCCCATGAGATTAAAAAGTGAAGTCCAGAATCTACCAGTGAATCGCGCATCACTATCGCTCGCAATGTTTTCTGACACTCCAAAGTACTTCACCACATGCTTGAGTATCAACTCTGCTGCCTTGTCCGCCAAGCATGCATGCGACGCGGGTATAAAGATGGCATATTTAGAAAATCGATCAACCACGACCAATATTGACTTATACCCTTCTGCTGACTTAGGCATTCCCGATATGAAGTCTATTGAAATCGAATCCCACGGTTTCTCTGGTATTGGCAATGGTTGAAGAAGTCCCGCTGGCCTTCTCCTTTTAGTCTTGTCTAGTTGGCACACTAGGCAAGTCTTGACATACATGCGTATGTCTTCTTCTATCTTGGGCCAATAATACGACCTTTCCAGCAAGACCATCATCCGCTCAATGCCCGGATGTCCTGCCCACCTTGTATCGTGCGTTTCTCGCAACAATACCTTGCATAAGTCCCCACCACTAGGCACATACGCTCTTCCACCTCGAGCATAAATCAACCCATCTTCAAGCCAATATCGCCGCACACTACCTTTTTTGATTTCATCTCGCAGGTGCTGGTATGCCTTATCATTTTTCGCATGCTGCCTTACTCTCTCAATGAAATCCGAAGTTGCGGTCGAAAGTGTGGCCACATAGCCCAACACTTCTTTTCGGCTTAGCGCATCTGCCACTGAGTTTTGTTTGCCCGCCTTGTGCACCCACACGAAATCAAACTCCGCGATGAACTCTTACCATCGAGCTTGTTTTGGCGACAACTTCTTTTACGTTTTGAAGTAAGTATTGGCTACATTGTCCGTCATGACTGTGAAGCGCGTACCTAACAAGTAATGCATCCACGTTGTCAAGTAATGCACCACTGCCATCATTTCTTTTTCGTGCGTTGAGTACCTTTGTTCCGCATCTTTTAGCTTTCGACTCTCGAATGCTATGAGATGCTCATCTTGAACTAATACACTGTCAATGGCCTTATCCGATGCATCTGTCCATAACTCGTATGGCTTGTCAAAATCAGGTAGCTTGAGCACCGACTCCGAAGTACTGTCCCTTTGATCTCATCGAATGCTTGTTGGCACGTTTCTGTCCATTCCCACTGTTTCTCCTTCTTCAACAAGTCCGTGAGCGTGCCCACTCTTCTTGAGTAGCTCTCAATGAACTTTCTGTAGTAGTTAGCAAGTCCAAGGAATGACCTTAGTTTAGGAACTTTTGTTGGGGCAGGCCAATCAAGAATTGTCTCAATTTTTCTCTCATCCAACAAAATTCGCACTTCTCTTTCTTGACATAAAGCTTGTGTTCCCTCAACTTAGCGAACACTTGCCTTAGATACTCGAGATGCTTTTTGAAAGTCTCGTTATATATCACGATGTCATCGAGATATACCACCACAAATTGATCAAGGAACTCATATAACAGATCATTCATTAGGTTGCAGAAGGTTGCTGGCGCGTTGGTTAAGCCGAATGGCATCACCAAAAACTCGTATGAGCCATACATTGTCACGCACGCCATCTTGGATTCATCCCCTTCCGTAATCCTAACTTGCCAATATCCTGATCGCAAGTCTAACTTCATGAAGTAAGATGCCATTCCCAACCGATCAAACAAATCCGCCACATTAGACACGGGATACTTGTTTTTTACTGTAACCTTGTTGAGTGCGCGATAGTCTACACACATCCGCATCGAGCCATCTTTCTTCTTTTGAAACTGCACCCCATAAGGTGCTTTCAAAGGTTGGATGTACCCCGCATCCAACAACTCATCTAGTTGCCTCTGCAACTCTACTAACTCAATTGGAGCCATTCTATAAGGAGCTTGAGCGGGTGGTCTCGCCCCTGGTTCCAACTCAATGTAATGATCCACCGCACGTCGTAAGGGTAACTATTTGGGCAACTCTGGTGGCATCACATCAGCAAAGTCGTCTAACACAGCCCATACTCATCAGACACCTCCTCAACCTGATCTTGCTTGATTTCCACAAGCGCTGCTATGTAAGACATCTCCCTTTGCTTTAAACCTTTGCTGAATTGTATGGCACTTTGGAGTGATGGTTCCTTTGTGCCATTTTCCAAGAACTCGCACCGCATAAGTTATGGCGTTTTGCCCGTAATAAGAAGACTTATCATGTGCGGCATCACATTGTCATCGCACCCACAAAGAACTCTAAGCCAAGGATGAGTTCGAAGTCTTCAAGTGGAAGGACAGAAAATCGCACTTTCTCCTCCCATACACCAATCTTCAACATACTTATAGCTATGTCTAGCATGGCCATATTTGAAGAATTCATGGCTCTCACAGCGCATTGTGTGCCTTCAACCTTCAATCCCAACTGCTCTACCTCACGGTCTGCGATGAAGTTGTTCGTAGCACCGGTATCCAACATAGCTCGAACTTCCTTCCCATTGACATATACCGTCACATACATAAGCCCTCGATATGACTTATCAATCTGCAACGCATTGCATTTTTACTGCAATGGGTTCAACTTAGGCACACTTGTCTCGGCCTCATGTTGTGCCTCTTGTTCGGTTGTTGCGTTCAACTTGGTTTGGTTTAGGCATTCTTTTGCCCTATGTGGGCCACCACATATAAAATAACTTGGTTTCCATTGCCTTTGCGGCTTGGCTTAGCTAAATTCTCCCTTCTCTTTTTGGGCATCGCTCTTGGAGTTCTCAGCCTTCTTAATCTTCTTGCCATCATAAGCTTTCTTTTGTTCATTTTGAGGCCCGAGCTTGTAGTCAATTAGCCCATCAGCCGCTGCAAGTGCCGCAGGCAAGTCCCTCACACCTTGCCGCGGGCAAGTCCCCTACACCTTGCCGCCGCAGCTTGGTTTGCGCCCAATTTTGCAAACCCGATATGAAATTGAAGAGCTTGTCATCCTTCGACATATTGTGAATATCTAACATCAACGAGCTAAATTCTTTCACATAATCCCGTATGGTTCCAGTATGCTTCAGCCTCTTCAATTTTTCCCTAGCAAGCCCACAGCATTGCTTGGTAGGAATTGAGCCTTCAATTCCTTCTTTAGCACCTCTTAAGTCTAGATGGGTGGCCTTAGCACTTCAGCATCCTCATTCAGCCTTGTGCGTCACCATAACTTAGCATCACCCATGAGGTACATGCAAGTTATATCCACATGTTCCGACTCCGGAATGTGAACTGCCTTGAAATACTGCTCCATATCGCACAAGAAATTCTCTAACTCCTTTGCGTTTTGCGCCCCACCAAAACTCTTTGGCTCGGGTATTTTCACTTTCGAAGGTGCCGCTTCGGCGTGTTGAGGCATGTTGCTTAAAGCCCTCCTCATCACTACCACTTCGGCATCAAGGTCTCTTACTTGCCCCCGCAAAGCGTTATTCGCAGCAATCAAATCTTCGCCCGTGGTGCCCATCCACTCATGGCAATCTTTTTCAAGATTTTCATAATGCCCTCTTAGATCCCCCATGTCGCCCCTCAATGCCGCCATTTCTAAGGCTACATTCTGCATCTCTGAGGCTATGGCACCAATCTGGTCAGCCAACGTGGTGTATCAGGTACAAACGCCCCAATAGCCCTCTCTACGCGATCTAAGCAGTCTTTGATGGTGTCTCCCACACAAGCAAGCACAACCAAAGCAACACAAGCACAAAGCAAAGCAACACAAGCACAAAGCAAAGCAACACAATACCCACAACACAAGCAATATGTTAATTACGAAAGCCACACGCACTCAACCTTTTTATTAATCACTTTAAAAAGGAAACAAGACCACTTACAACACCCTTGTAAAGGCCTTTTCAAAAATCCTAGACTTTCTCTCTCTAGAACAAATATCACACAACTTGCTCTAGAATTCACTCATGAATGATCATAGCAACACGCTGTCAAGCACTTTTTATATAGTGCAAAGCCAACACCCCTGACTTTCTAAGAACATCGGAGTTTGATGCCTACTCAAACTCATATTTTGTGCATCACTAGGATACTTAGTCAACTAAAACTTATGCTAGCAGTGTTTGGCTAAAACACAAAAGCCCATACAACTCAAATTTGCTAGCATGTTGTAGCGCACCACAACTCTAAGTCCGTGACACTTGTCTTATTCATTACATGCATGATCATGATCTAACTATTTCTATTACAAGTTACTACTTTTTCCTTTTTTTTTTCTTTGTTCTTTTTTACTACTTTTTCTGGGTTCTATAATTTTCTCGACTTTCACATGAGTGTTCGTATTGGTGGCATCCTCTTTGTGGTGAACCAGAAAATCATAGGCTTTTTGCAATATAAAATAGAATCACCTGACTTTTCAACTTTGTTTCGTACGATTACACCAAGTAAAGCTCGTTTAGTAAGCATGATAGGAAGATTGTTATAATAGAATAAAATTAATAAAATAAAATTATATATAATATTATTTTATGTTTAAAAAGAAATAATAAAAAATTTTATACTATAAAAACATTTGAGATAATACAAAATAGAATAAAATAAATATTTAAAGTTAAAAAATAATTTTAAATAATTTAAATTAATATTTTAAAATATTTATTTAAAAGTAATAATATTATATTATTTTAAATAATTAATTATTTTATTTATTTTTTAATAATTTTATTTTTATTATTTGAGTTTTTTTTTTTTTTTGTTACATTGTTTTTAAAAGAGTATATGTATGTATGTATGTATGTATTAGCAATAACACCTCCAAACATGTGAATAGATATAAAAATATATTTTTATTTAAAAAATATCATATTTTATCCTAAAACTCTTTTTTTTTTTTTTAACTTCAAACAAAAATACAATAATTTTTTTTAAAAAAAAAATCATACTATTTTCTTTAACTTCAAACTTCATATTCATTTTTTATTAAAAAAAAAAATGTGTTGTCATCTAGTTAGGAATTTTTTCATTAAAAATATATTGTAACGGAGTTTGAAGTTAAAAAAAAAGTTAGAAAAAAGAGTTTGAGAAATAAAAAAAGTATTTATTCACATGTTTAAGGATATTATAATTAATTTACACATATTTTTTAGCAGTAATGTAACATGCCATACTTTATGGGACATTTGGTATCTATTTCATACTTTTTGATATTTCCTACAGCTGTATAAACAAAAATCAAAAGTTAAGTACTTAAATAATAATTTTCCTTTGTTATATAAATATTTAAATTTTTTTTAATCCGAAAGATCTATTTATACTCTAAAATTTACTTTAAATACTCTGAATTTTATAAAAACTTATTAGGGTGAGACTATTTGCAACCTCAATAATACTTTAAATACCCTATATATTATACTAAAATTTTTATATTATTAAATTGTCATTTACATAATTTACTATTTAATATAAATAATTAACTTATTATTGCCCTTAATACCTATAAGAAAAAGTATTTATTTTTTTTTTTTTATCAAAATCAAATGTTTGATGTCAATGAAATTTAATTTCATACAAATTAGTAACTAAATCAAAGTGCAAATAAAACATAATAAGTAGAAAATTTAATGTAATTGCAAAACTTTTCTCTCCTTTACTTTCTTTTTCTATTGCTTGACTTTCTTGGTAAAGTACGTGTAATTAAAAATATCTAATTTCACTCTATAGATGTCAACCTTGGTAGAAGTTGCTATCATATAAGGCTGGTTCAAGCATTAACCTGTTATAAGTTGTAGCATAAGAAAAACTTGCAATAAGAAAAATTTAATTAAAACAAGTTAGCTATAGGTGAGAAAAAAGAAAAAAAATCATGGGCTAATTTGAGAGAGAACTTTTTTGTTAAAAGTTTTGATATAGAGCAAGTTCATTAATAAATATTGTTAGTTTTATATAAATATATATATATATATATCATGCAATTATCATATTAAACGTCCATAAAACTTTTCTCTTTAACATTAAATAAAATAAAATAAAAAGCAACAAGTTAGTGTTGCCTCAAAAAATTAAAAAATGATTACAGTTATAAAAATAAAAAATAAAAAAAAATAGTAGCAATTTACCATTGTTAAAATAAAGTAACGGGATATAACAGAAAATAAAAAATGTATTTGTAAAAAATTGTGTGTGACGAATATTATTATGGGTGCATAGTGAAACATCAAGTCCATCAACTTTACAAAAGGCTCACTTCACAAAATCTCGTCCGAACAGCCCCCAACTCCACTGAAGTGGGAATTAAGTGTTAGAATATTTTCAAAATTAATTTGAAGAAGCACATATTTAAATGGGAAGAGTTACACTCACTAGTTAAAAGGGCAGACATATCCTTTTTTAATTAAATTATGAAAGACACAACTTTTCATGTTATTTAAATTTAAAATGGTGTTGATTCATTTGATCAAATTCAAATTATAATCAATGGCAATAGTTAAATGGAAGTTTATAGGAAATAAATATGACCCAACTAAAGGGGTATATCTAAATCTAAATCTAAATCTAAATCTAAATCCATAAATAGAGATCATGATTTGGCCATTTACATATCTCAAGAACTTTCCTAAACCATACCTTACTTATCTCCCACCATTTTCATAAAACAAATTTTTTGAAAATTGATGAGTAAAATTTAATAAATAGTATATTTTTTGAAAGTAGTAAAAAAATGATATGTTCTATATGAATATAAATGTAAATAGGGTAATTGGGTAGAAAATATTTTGACAATGAAATCGTTCCAACTTTTTATGTAAAGCAAAAAGAATAAAATTTATATTAAATTAAAAATATACATAAATTAACTTATCTACATTAATTAAATTCAACCATTTTACTTATTCGAACAAAAAAAACCTTAGTGTAATTATTATTATTATTATTGATTAATTTTAAAACAAATGTATACATGACAAATATTATTGAGCACAAAAATAATACCGTATGTCTGCTTATCATCTAATACTTTTTCATGTATATATTTACCTATATATGATACATGAATTGGAATATTGAAATTTAATACAATTTTAATATTCCAATACAGTATGCAGTAGAAGAACATCTCTTATTTTATTACATGTACAGTAATAATTAGAAAAATATTTTAAAACATTGAAAAACGTTAATTTCTTATTTGTTATTCTCAATTTCCACTCATGTGTGGGCATTTTTCTTAGTTAGTGAGTGAACCTGAACATCTTTTTAGAAAGATAATTGTATTTTTCTGTTCATCAAAATTTTATCACACGATTTTTTAGTTTTAATATCTGTTTATAGATTACACATTTAACCTAAGATATGAGTTGTACTAGAGCCAGTAAAGCGACTTCAAACTCGTGGGCTTACTAATTCCAACTTAGAAGTTTTAAACTCAATCATCTAATAAATATTTGATCTTTAAAATTAACCCCAAATTATTCCACTGAAAGTTAAAAGTTGCACACTATAAAAATCATATATATATATATATATAATAAAAGTCTATTTAATTTACAATTCTTTTAAATTAAATTTGGGTTTGGTCATAGACTAATAATATTCATTTGTTCAATCATTTATTTAATCATCGTAATTAAATCAAGTCTATTGCAAATGTCATGCTTATTTAATTGCATATTTATCCTTAAGTCATTAAATTGTTGTAATGACCATTTTCAATATATCTATATTTATAAATAAATTTATAAATTAATATTATCATGCAATAAATAATTTTATTCAATAAATTGAGGCCACATGTTTAAATAATTAAGTATCTCAAATAGCTTGGGTAAATATCATTTGTATAAATTTTATCTTACAAATATATGTTCGTACAATCCATGAAATTATATTTTCAAGTTATCAAGATTTGGATTATATAATAGGTCTCACTCTATGATAATTCAAAAAATATAATCCATGAATGCAAGTTAATTACTTAATCATAATTAAAATCAATCAAACTTATTAAAACTTATGTGAACAGCTCAATGTATAATAAATATACATTAACTTTTCTATTTGAAATCTTTACTTCAATGATTAAGATAAATTGTTCACTTGAAATAAAAACATTATAATCTTATTTGTTTCATAAATAACCGTAAACAATCTTTTATTTATAAATAACTTATAATTTATATTTCTCCATATCAATATCTCATTCTTAATGCATAAATTATATACTTATATACTTTAAAAATAAGAGCTTATATATATATGTGTGTGTGTGTGTGTGTGTGTGTGTGTGTGTGTGTGTGTGTGTGTGTGTGTGTGTGTGTGCGCGCACGTGTGTATGTATGTAAATAAATTTTATGAAATTAAAAGAAAATGTTATTACAACCTCCTACTTATCCTAAATATGTCAGGAATCTTATGCATGCTGATGTCATTTATATAATGCTCAAAACTCTTGGTTTACAAGTTTTGGTGAAAAAATCTGCTAAATTATATGCTAACATTATCTTGAAAATTAAAACTTCACTTTTTTGTATAAATTCTCGTGCTAGATGATATTTTTTTCTCATAGTGTTTTCCTTTCTTGCTCTATGCACCAACAACTATCTTCTTCTTCTTCTTTTACTCGATCTGTGATCACAATCAAAAGTTATGGGAGTAAAAAGCCGGTTGTCTGGCAAAAACTCTCCAATGCTTAAGTTAGGGTTTTACTTGTGAATATTTTCTTTTGAGAGAGAGAAAGCTAAAGGAAAATTGTAGTATTTTTTGCCAAAGTTTCAGTAGTTATACTTGGTTACAGCTGATTTCTTTTTATAGATATTATCATCTCCTTAATATGTTAGAACACTATGAAATCTGATAACCAGAATCTCACTATGCGAGAATAACAGAGATTCCATAGGTTAAGCATCGGCTTTCGGATTTGGTGGCATCGTATCCTTAGGATTTTTATTGTGTAAGAAGCAAATTTGGCAAGAATTATCATTATAGAATAATCCGGTAATGTATGGGAAGGAGATGAATCATTCATTGATATGTAACTGGTCTCGAAAATCTTCATTTGGGGATTGTTATTTCCTTAAGATAAGTTCTAGTGCTGCATGTCCGAGACCTTTATAAGTTATGACTGAGACCCTTGTAAGCTATTGCCGAGACCCTTGTAAGTTGTAGCCAAGACCTTTATGGCGTGTTCTCGAGATAAGGTTTGATTCGAGCCTCTTGGTGATCTTGAGAGGTCTCAGCTCCTACCACTCATAAAATCCTCGCCATCCTCTTTTATTACTATGATGCCAACCCGAGACCTTTTCTTCTTTTATCAACTCCTAATCCTTGACAAGGTCTGGGCTCTTTACTACTTGAATAGCTCTACTTGGGTAGTAGTTAGTCTCGAAACACCACCTGTCTCTGCTTGCAGGACTATTTCTAGTCTTCACCCTTCTAGGCCTTACGCATACTAAACTATACCCAACATCAAGTCCCCTAGTTTTAGTCAAAAATAACTATTCTTTGGTTAAAACTAAAGGTGACAATTCTGAAAAGATGCGCCTACTTGTCATAATTAAATGCTCAGTTGGGAATCCGCTCATTTTCCCAACATCAAGGATGATGACTTGTTCTTGAGATCTCAACGTTTTGGATCCCAAGAGATCTAACTATCCCTAATGATGGCCACCCCCCCTTTTCATTAATAAGATGTATCCTTTTAACTTCTATCTTGACATGACAACATCCTATCCCTTAATCTATAACTGGTATCGGCGGCTGGGGTTCCTCTTCCCTTTTAAATACCTCACCTTTCACCTTTTTACTTCTTTCTTTACTTTTACACTGTCACTTTTCCTTTGCAAACGATTTCAACATTGAAAAAACAACTTATTTTTAGGCTCCAAACAACTTTAAGTTCTTCAATTCTTCTTTCGTTTCACTATTTTGCAGTTGATTTTGTAGTATATTTGACTGATTATTAAAATTGGTAGACATCTTCTTAGATTTAGAGACCTTTAAGGTAATCCTCTTGAGTTGTTGAGGATTCTAGAATGGCCTTTAACTTCTCATTTTCCTTATGTAAAAACATAAAATAACTTTTAGGGGAAACAACTCCGTTGAGGAACAAGCCACCATTCTAATTCCCTCCTCAACCTTGGCGAGGCAAAACCTTGCATACTTCGAGATAGACAGATTTACCTCGACCATAACTGAAATAGACTTAAAAGAATACATTACATTATACAGAATCCCTGAGAAGGTTTATTTTAGGGTCCCTGAAGCTAACAAGCTTTCAAGATGCCCTCCAAAGGGCGAGATAGCCTTCAACGAGAAATTTTTCTATTTATGTGTTAGACTACCTATTCAGCTATACTTTACTCGAATCCTCACTTCTTTTGGACTCCCTCCCTACAAATTAAACATTAATAATTAGATAATCATATCTAGTTTGTACGTCTTATGGCATCAGACCTCAGATCTTGACCTTTCTCTTGAGGAGATTGAGTATATGTTCATATTAAAAAGAAATCCCATAAACAATCTCAAATGGTTTTACCTCCAGAACCGAGCTAGCGAGAAAAACCCCATTACTGGCAACCTTACCTCCAATAAAACTTGGAAGAAAAAATGGTTTTTTGTTGGAGGTAATTGGAATTCAACCCCACATTTTTATTTACCCAGACCCTTTAGTGAAACTAACTAGGTCATTAACTTTCGATTAAAGCCTTTTGCTTTCGAAAGATGAACTACTTAGTTTGGGCCTTGTAGATTTTTGTGTATCCAAACACCAATTAGTCTCGAAAAAGGCCGCTCTTTAAGGTAATCTCAGAGTGACTCATTCTTAGTGTTGGGGTTACAATAATTAATCATAGTTTTATTTGCGTTTGCAAGTGAAATGGCTTCCAAGGGTGATGCCTCAAATCCGTTCTTAGTTTTGCAGCACTTAACCAAAGCCAAGAAAGTTGGGAAGGCATCTCAGTCCTCAAAGGCAGCTCCTAAAGGTCTAACGAATACCCTAGGGTCCTTTAAGTTTACTACTGCCATTGGGTCAACTCGCCTCCCAATCTCCAACAAAGGGGTAGTGATCCGAGACCCGATACCTCCTCATCTTGCTCCTCCCATAGAGAAAGAGACAACAAAGCGTAAAGTTGTAGTCGAGGTATCTGAAGAGAAGTCTCAGAGGAAGAAGCAAATGTTTGGCAAAGTTGACTCAGAGCCAACGGAAACATCTGTCTTCAGCGAACTTCTTCCTGAGGATATCCCCACAAAGAAGAGGAAGTTTTTTGAGCACTTTCTCCTTTGCATAAATCGGCAAGCAGAGAGTGTTGGCGAGAGACTTACTGAAGTCTCGCGGGATTTTTGGGTGAGATGTTAATGAGTTACCAAGTGAAACTGTTAAGTCGGATAGGTTGATTTCTTCTTAATCTTTACATAAGGTGACCATTTTCCACAGATTTAACCTAATAGTCCGTGTTGGTGATTTGTAACTTTTATACTTGACCATTCTGCAGGAGGGTGCCCTTGTGGAGGACTTCTCAAGGGCATCGAAGGCCGAATCAAGACCTGAGAAGGAGGAACAGAACTTGGTCTTGAAACGAACCAAGTTTGAGTCCGACTTAAGCAAGAAGGCCATGGAATGAGAAAAGCTTTAAGTTAAGGTGGCTATGGCAGAGTCAGCTCTTGCTGACGCGAATCGGAAGCTGCGGGTCTTGGAGTTGGAGCTTAACAATTAGAGGGAAGAAAGTGTGAAGCGTCACCAAGATTTTGACGGGTCTTGCGAAGAGGTGCGACAATGCTTGGGCTCTGAGAAGTAGAGGAATCTTCTTCTTACAAGGCAATTAGTGGCAAGGGATTAGGAGATACAAGTTTGACTCCAGGAAAAGGTCAATGAAAGCATTAACTGAACCTGTGAAACACTGTAGGGCGAATATCCTCATCTCGATCTTCGCTGGCTGTACGAGGCTTTAAGGAGAGATCCTCCACGACAAGATGAGAAGGTCTCAGATGATGTTCTCTTGGAAGGCAAAGAACACCCTAACTTAAATATCGTAGGCGTTCCATCAATGGAGTCCTATTCGGGTTCTTATACTGCATTTCTAACTACAGGTGCGACCAATCAGGTGAAGGTACTGTCGGTTGAGGTGACGGTAATCCCTTCCTCTCCTAAGGCTTCCCTTGTGGCCACCATCACTGATGCCCTAGAGGGTACTCCTGCTCTTGACCCAGCCATCCCCTCAACTGATCTACTGAATACTAGGACAGACTCCCAAGCCGACCAGCCTGATAAAGCATCATAGTTTAGTTTAGTTTTTTTTTTTTTTTTTTTTGGTGATACTCTTGGTTAATGAATGGAATTTTCATTTGAAATTCTAAATACTCTTCTCCTTTGACTCTACCTTCTTTCACTTTCAATGCATGGTGCCGTATGTAGCCTTCAATTATTTTCTAAACTCGTATTTCTTTAATATTGACTTAATAATTCGAATCTAGCTAATTGACATCTCGAGTTGATTGTCCTTGATGTGTTAATTTCACCCTTTCAATGCCGTAAGACTTGCACCTTTCACTAGTGATTTTCTCATGGGCTTTGATCGGTTTTAGGACTTCGAAAAATATATTGTGCACTTGCTGAACCATGAGCTCTCACGTTTTGATGCGTTTTAATTACTTGGCCTTCCTGTAATTGCTTGTGCCATATGCTTGTTTAAGTATTGTGTCGCCTTTGGTGGCTCGAGACCCTCCTTTGTTTTTCGGCCAGCTGAAACTGTACTCAGGACTCGTTCGAGCTAAGGATAGTGTTTCCTTCAGGCAAGTAACAAGGTGACATTTGGACACTGTGCAGCCCATATTCGTGCTTCGGGAGGGGATTACCTTAAGATGTTGTGATGTAGTCATCGGAGAACCTCTTTTACTCATGCTTTCTGAAACCGCGCTCTGGGCTCGTTTAAGCTGAGGATAATATTACCTCAGATAAAATAGAAAGTTGAATGCTTGGGAACCGTGTCACCCATGTCTAGGTTTTGGGAGGAGATTACCTCGAGACGTTTGATGAGATCATCCGAAAACCTCTTTTACTCATACCCTCTAAAACCATGCTTAGGGCTCATTTGAGCTGATGATAATATTACCTCGGGTAAAATAGAAAGTTGAACGTCTGGGAACCGTGTAACCCATGTTTAGGCTGTGGGAAGAGATTATCTCGAGATGTTTGATGAGATTATCCAAGAATCTCTTTTGCTCATGCTTTCTAAAACTGTGCTCAAGGCTCGTTTAAGCTGAGGATAATAATACATCGGGTAAAATAGAAAGTTGAACATCTGGGAACCGTGTCACCCATGTCTGGGCTTCAAGAGGAGATTACCTCGAGACGTTTGATGAGATTATCCGAGAAACTCTTTTGCTCATGCTCTCTGAGATCGTGTTTAGGGCTCATTTGAGTTGAGGATAATATTACCTCGGGTAAAATAGAAAGCTGAACGCTTGGGAACCGTGTCACTCATATCTAGGCTTCAAGAACCTCTTTTGCTCATTCTCTCTGAGACCGTGCTCAAAGCCTATTTGAGTTGAAGATAATATTACTTCAAGTAAAATAGAAAGCTGAATGCTTGGGAATCGTGTCACTCATGTCAGGGCTTTGAAAGAAAATTACGCCGAGACGTTTGATGATATGAGCTTCAGCTTTATCTGTTGGCCGACTTCAGAAGTGAAAAATAAAAAATAATTTTATTAACTTCTAAGGAAATTTGCTAAAAAAAATTTTTGATGCTTCTAAAGGTAATACAACTTCAAGCGTTTGGCATTCTAGGGTTTTCGGACTTAGTTTCCGTTAGGGAATTCTAGTTTGTAAATTCCAAGTCTGAGGACTTGAGTGACTTTGTATGGTCCTTCCTAGTTTGCACCTAGAACACTCTCTCCTAAAAACTTCGTGTTCAGGGTCACTTGTCTCAGGACCCAATCTCCTAATTTAAAAGAGTGATACCGAACTTTCTGGTTGTAATATCTCGTTACCCATTATTGGTAGGCTGCGATCTTTATCATAGTCATTTTCCTTTTTTCTTCCAACAGATCTAATTCCAAATGTAAGCTCTTATCATTGAACTTCTCGTCATAATTATTAACCCAGAAAGTTAGTATGCTTACCTCTATCGAAATTATCACCTCACATCTAAAAGCTAGGCTATAAAGAGTTTTTTTCAATTCATGCACCTTTGTGCTATTTGAGTTTCTTTTTTAGGGCCTTTTTGATGATCTTATTAGCTACTTTCACTTGTCCATTGGCTTTAAGATGAGCTAGAGTTGCAAATCTGAGTAGAACTCCCTAAAGTTTGCGTTGTCAAACTACTTTCCATTATCCGTGATCAGTTCATGATCAGCACTTAAGGTATTCCAAACTTGTAGATGTTGTTGTGCTTGACGAACGTCGTGACCCTTTTCTTTGTAATAGCTGCCAATAGTTTAGCTTCTACCCAATTTGTGAAGTAGTCGATAGCCACTACAGCATACTTCATATTTGCACAAGCTTGCGGCAAAAGTCCAATAAGGTCGAGCCCCCACCGGGAAAATGCCAAGGGCTCATAAGAGAAGGTAACTTCATTAAAAGTTATCTTAGAATGCAGTCATGCACTTGACACTCATGACAAGTTTTAGCTATCTGTGCTGTATCTCAAGAAAGTGTTGGCCAGTAATACTCTTGCCTTAATATTTATTGAGTCATAGTTCGGGCTTCCACATGTCCATCATATATTCCTTGATGGATTTCATTTAGAGTCCGAGTTGCTTCCTCAGGTCTTAGGCATTTTAGGTAGTGAATACTGTATCCCCATTTGTATAGCTCTCCATCAATAATGGTATATCTTGCTGACCTATTTTTGACCTTTCTTGCCTGCTCTTTATCCTCCAGAAGCTTGCCGTCTTTAATATAAGACCTTATCTCATTGATCCAGTGATGATGTGGATCTAATTAAGATACATAATGTGGGTGGTCTTCATCTTCTGTGCTTCTTTGTTCCAATACTTCTATCAAGACCGAGGTGGGAATGCTTCTTTTAAAAGTAGAGGCTAGTTTTACTAGAATGTCTACTTTTGAGTTTTCAGCTCTTAGAATTTATTTTATTCTGACAATCTTTAACGCGCTTAGTAATTCCTTGGCTTTCTCTAAGTATGCCTGCATATTACCTTCACGCACTTGAAACTGGCCATCTAGTTGACTGGCCACTAATTGAGAATCACAGTGGACATCGAGACCTGTGATTCCTAGAGCTAGAGCTAACATGACCTCTATAATCAACGCTTCATATTCCATCTCGTTATTGGTAACCTTAAAATCAAACATTAAGAAATATATTACCTCAATCCCTTCTGAACTTACTAGGATCATACCAGCTCCTCCTCTTTGATTGTTTGAAGCTCCATCAATAAAGAGATTCCAGATTGCTGCTTCTTTGTTTGGGGTGATTGGATCTTCTTGGTTAGAAGATTGCTCTATGATTTAGTAGACAATAAGGTGTTTCGACACCGATCTTTCGGTAACGAAATCTGCTAAAGCCTGACCCTTAATTACTTTCCTAGACTTGTAGATGATGTCATACTCGCTGAGTTCAACAAACCACTTCATCAATCGACCTGAGAGGTCTGGCCAATGTAGGATTTGTCTTAGCTGCTGGTTCGTTAGCACCACAATCTAATGAGCTTGGAAGTAAGGTCTAAGCTTTCTAGCTGCCACCACTAATGCTAGTGCTAGCTTTTATGGTGGCGAGTATCTTGTCTTGGTATCTAATAGTATCTTACTGGTGTAATAGATAGGACAGTAAACTTTCTCATAATCTTATTTTATTAAGACTGAGCTTATTGAGTGGTCACTCACTGCAAGATACAAGTAAAGCGTTTCTCCGATCTCAGGTCTTGTCAAATGGGGTGGGAATGCAAGATATCGCTTCAGCTCCTGAAAACTATGCTCATACGCCTCTGTCTATTCAATCTTCTTCCCTTTTTTCATGATCTGAAATAAAGGGAAGCATCTATCGGTAGCATTGGATAGGAACTTCCTAAGTGCTCTTAATCGTCCTGTCAAACTTTAGAGCTCTTTGAGGTTGGACGGGGACTTCAAATCCAATATAGCCTTGATCTTCTGTGGATTAGCTTCGATACCACATTTACTGACCATATATCTGAGAAACTTCCCAGCTTAAACTCTGAATGCACACTTATCAAGATTTAACTTTATTTTATACTTGCTCAAGTAGAATAAGGTTTCTTCCATATGCTTGGGGTGGTTTCGGGCCTTTTGTGACTTAGTAATCATGTCATCCACATATACCTCCATGGCTTCGCCTATCAGTGGTTTGAAGACCCAGTTAACTAAACTTTAAAAAGTAGTTCCAACATTTTTCAACCAAAAGAGCATCACTATATAACAGTATCATCCTTAGTAAGTAATAAACTTTGTATTCTCCTAGTCCGACTCGTCCATTCTAATCTGATTATATCCTGAGAATGCATCTACAAAGCTTAACAGTTCATGACCAATTGTTGAGTCTACCAATTAATCTATCAGAGAGAGGGGAAAACTGTCTTTAGGACAAGCTTTATTCAAATCTGTGAAGTCTACAAACATTCTTCACTTCCCATTAGTCTTCTTGACTATTACTACGTTTGATACCCACTTCGGGTAATGCACTTCCTTGAAGAATTTCTCCTACATTAGCTTATTGACCTCAGCGTGTACTACTTCTCTTCTTTTTTCATTGAATGGTCTCCTTTTCTGCTTTACTGGTTTATGTAAGGGATCGATAGCGAGTCGATGAGAGATTACTTGTAGGCTGATACCCGGCATGTCTTTATGAGATCATGCAAACACATCTATGTATCTCTATAGGATGTCCTTGAGTTCGGACTTCAGTTCTTCTAAGAGTTGGACACCAATTTTAACTGTTCTTTAAGATAACTCCTGATTCAAAATGATGGATTCAGGTTCTTTCGCTAGTTCTAGGGGTCGTCAGTTTGTCGTTTTGCTCGACTCTCCTTGTAATTAGCTTACCCTAGGAATTTCCTTCATTCACTTCTAGGACATTTCTCCATGGGCGCTTTGATAGGTAGTACGAACTCTTGGAAGAAACTGCAAAGTAAGATCGAGCCTCCTTTTGGTTCCCATTGACCACTGCGATTCCCTCTTTTGCTCAAGATTTCAATTTCAGATAATGTATGCTTTCCACTGCCTTTGTGGTTCGGAGAAAAGGTCTCCCGAGAATCATGGTGTAAAACATTTTGAGGTCGACCACTTGTAACTCCTTCATTGTAGTTTTCTAGTTAGGCCTTTCTCTCATGGTAATGGGTAATTGTATTATTCCCAAGGGGTGAACGCATGCTTCTCTGAAACCATAAAGGGCAGTCTCCGTAAGTTTGAGTCTCAGATCTTCAATCTTCAAAAAATCTAATGTTTCTTTGAAAATAATATCAGCCGAACTCCCTATGTCCACCAAAATTCAGCCGACCTGAGACGTTTCCACCATCAAGGTTACTACCAAAGAGTCATCATGTAGGTAATGCACTTAACTTCATCCTCATCTGTGAACATGATTGACACTTAAGCGAATTTTGTTTTCTTCATGGCTTGGACATTCATGATATAGATGTCCGAAGAGGCACTAGACAGGGAGTATCTAGAATAATTCTTCCTCGACCTGTTCAAATTCCCAGCCAATGTTCTAACACCCCATTCTCATACTTATTCAATCAATTATTATTGCATAATACTACATCATTTCATACAAAGAGTGTTACTATTACATCATTCTTAAATGTCTATTATATCATAATTCCTTA
>JAXCLQ010039012.1:1471-22738 GCA_035584115.1 Cedrela odorata | reverse complement strand
GCTACCTGGCTTCTTTTTATTTTTTTAATTTTATAAATTAAAAAAATCATAATGTGCGCAATTGATGTCCCCACTTCAATTTTTTTTTTTAATGATAAATCAAACTAAATGTCAATGTTACATCATGATATAGAGAGAGAGAGAGAGAGAGAGCAAGTTTTTAGACTTATTTTTTTTATAATAAATAATTTTTAAAAATATACTTGATAAATAATAAGTAAAGTTATTATTATTTTTATTTTTTAAAAAATCTACAATTAAATAAAAGTTAAAAAAAAGATTTTAACAGTACTGATTTTAACAATACTGTAGCTACATGCACTGTTGCTACAGTACTGTCCGAGTAAGGCTCGCTCGTCCATTTTATTAAATAAATAATTATCAATTTTTATAGAATATTATAGTTACACGGTAACTGTAGCTACAGTATACATAGGCATAGTGGATTTTTATTTTTTTCATTTTTAATTCTTTATTTAATAAAATTTATATAACAAATAATTTTTTTATTTTTTAAAAATACATATGATAAATAATAAGTGATGAAATTATTATTTTTTTTGTAATTTTAAAAAATTATAAAATTTAAAATACAGTAAATTTAAAATTTGAAATTTTATTTTCAATTTCTTTATTTTAAATATTTTTATTATAACAAAAATTAAAAGTTAAAAAAATAATAAAATAACTAATTTCTTTATTTAATTAATTTTTATTTTAAAACTTTTTAATTTTTTTTTAAATAAATATAATAAACAAAAAAAAAGTGCTCGGGCCATTATTAGTGTTTTTTTAAATAAATATAATAAACAAAAAAAATACATGGTCCGACCGCATATTTTTTTTCAATTTTTTTAAAATTAATTTTTAAATTATTTTTTTGTTATATTTTAGTGTATTTTTTGGTTTTTCCTTTTTTAGTTACTTATTTACTAGCTATATATATTATTTATTTTTTTGTTTTTTTTATTATATTATAATAAAATTATTAAAATTCTATATTTTGAGAATTTTAAAATATATTTTTGTTTTTTTTTAAATTTACATTTTATATAAATTTAATTATAGTAAAAATTATTGTGAATAAATTTAATTTTAGAAATTGTTATTTATTCTGTAATTTTAAAAAATAAAAAAATTAAAATTTAAAATATACACTATAGTATTGCCCTAGCAAAACAGTACTATTTCTACAGTATTGCTCGAGCAAAGGCCTGCTCGAGCCATTTAATTAAATAAATAAATAAAACTTTTATAAAATATGGTATATACGTGCATATTGTAACAACAGTACATGTAGGTACAATGATTTCTTGTTTTTATTTTTAATTCTTTATTTAATAAAATTTATATAACAAATAATTTCTTTATTATTTAAATATACATATGATAAAAAATAAGTGATGAAATTATTATTTATTTTTATTGTAATTTTAAAAAATTTTAAAATTTTAAATACAACAAATAATAAGTGATGAAACTAATGGCCGGAGTACGTATTTTATTTTAAATATTTTTTTTTCTAATTTTTAATTAATTTTTAAGTTATTTTTTTGGTTATATTTTAGTGTATTTTTTGGTTTTTTTATTTTTTTTATTACTTCTTTACTAGTTATATATATTAGTTATTTTAAATTTTTTGTTATATTATAATAAAATTATTAAAATTTTATAATTTGAAAATTTGAAAATATATTTTTATTTCTTAAAAATTTACATAATAATATCTTTTATTTTTTAAAATTTATATTTTATATAAATTTAATTATAGTAAAATTTATTGTAAATAAGTTTAATTTTACAAATTATTATTTATTTTGTAAATTTAAAAATTAAAGAAATTAAAATTTAAAATTTAAAACATACACTGTAGTTTTAAGATTTAGAGGTTGTGTACTGTAACGATACACTATAGTGCGTAATTAGTCATAAGAGTAAAATAACTAAAATGTATATATTTTGAATGAATATATAATATATTTTATATATATATATATTATAATTTATATTGATACCTGTTCTTTGGCTAACAGATATCAACACATAATTTATTTTTCTATAAAATCAAATATGTTGTGACTTTTCTCCTTGGGCTTGAGAACGTCCTTAGGTCGGAATAACTTGTTATATAATCCGAGGATAATTTGATTCTTCCTTGATCCTCTAGTCTTTCAACGTGAATTTTATTATTATGGAAAAAGTATTTTGAGAATGTCTTAACTTCTAAAAATATTAATTTGACCAGGAGTAACTATCATCAAACTATCAAAGACTTTTAACATCTACTTTGGAGGATTTCATGCTGACATGGATCATTCTTGTTGATCTGGAAGTGACTTGGTTGATGGAGAATATCAAGACCTAACAATTTAAAATTTTTTGTTTTGCAATTTGAAAATAATTTATAGTAAAAATGATATATTTTTTCAATTATATTTTGAAAAAATAGCAAATATAAATTATAGAAATATATTTATGTTCAATAATTTTATTTCCTAATTAGAGTTAAAATTCAATAATTATTTTAAAATCAATTATAAATTTATGTATTTATAATGGGATACTTTAAAATTATATTTAAGGATAATGTGTTGTTCAAAATTAGAATTTGAAAAGCAACTATTTCTTTGCTTCTTAAATTGTTGTAGAATTGGTTAATTTATATTGAGAAAAATTTACCAAACACCTATATGGACTTTTAACTGCTCAAAATCACTCTTAACTCTCCAATGGCAATCCCTAACTAGCCCTTAAAATTTATTAAATAAATAAATGTTTAATTTAAGTTGTTGGAGTAGAACTTAAATAAAATATTAATATTTCAAAAATAAAATAACAATAATAATAAAATAAACAAATCCACTGTGAATTTACATCACCTGAAATAACTTATAATATTTTAGGTTAATTTTAGTTTGTCATCTACTAATTGACAAACTTCAACATGCTTTTCATATTTGGGTGCTCATTTATAAATTATGCGAAAAAGTTAGAAGCAATTTATTTTATAATTTTAAATTGGATTTATATTTAGTACTAAGTTTGAATATGGTAAAAAAAAAAAAAATTAACCATCGATAAATTTGGCGATAACTTTTAGAAGTAGAGAAAGGGTTATTCTTAAAAGTTGCTTATAAAATAATTAACAAAGATATAAATTTTTTATTATACTCTCATCACTTTATATCATTTATTTTAATAAATTGTAATTTATCAACCATAATTCTATTATATTCTCAATACTATTCTAAAATTTATTTTTAATCAATCTTGTATATAGAGCATCAATTTTTTCACTAAATAAATAAATTTATTTTGATATTACACTTTTATCATATCAATTAATTATCAAATAAGTGATATTTTTTTACTTAATATAAAGTTGAGTATTCAAAAAATATAAAGATATATATGAGCAATTTAAACGTATGTCTATCATGGTCATTATATATTGGGTTTTAAATGATAATAGCTTAAAGTTTAGGTTTAATTTTAATTATGGCTCAAGTTTTTAAAATTTTATGTTTGGGGTCAATTATCTACTTTTCGCACAAAAATACTCTTATTTATTATTTGCCTGCTAAATTCAATTAAAAAATTTGAATTCATCAAGAGAAGATGAATTTCATTAATAAAAGATGAAATTTCATCCAAAGAGTATAAAATTCATAGATTGAAGATGAATTTCATGGAGGTAGTTGGTTAAAAATTCATCTTATGAAATTTATTCAGAGAGTTAAATGTAAGAGAAAAAGAGTTAAAAGACAAAATTGTTTGAATTGTATATTTTTGACCCTAAATATAAATTTTTTTTAGTGAGATTAAAAATATAATTAAACCCAAAAATTAGACCATGATAATGACCGATAAAAACCTTTATATATTATTGTAGCATTTTTGAAACTCACAACACTTTGAATAACACAATTTATCAAACATTCAATTTTTTTAAAAAAAACTAATGGTTATATCTTCAACACAATAGAAGTAGATTAAAGTCAGAGTAATCTCAAATTAACCCTTATTTTAAGGTATCAAGTTGTCTCTTAATCCTTACCTTTCACCGTTATCTAGACTGCTAACGACAGTTGGCTAAGTTAAAAGATATTCTTACCCCTGTTTCTAAATGGAAATATATACTTGAGATAGCTGCAGGGTAAGTAATTAATTATAAATTTGGAACTAGTTTATGTTTGTTAAAGATGATCATGCTAATTAAGGATGTTGTTGTCGTTGATGGAGCTTAGATTATAGATGCAATCATACGAAGGAACTGAGGTGGCAGACCAGTCATAGTACAATCTCGCATGGCAGCATGATACATCAACTTCTCACAAATACCAACTTCTCAAGAATAGAAATATCAAAAATCTAAAGTAGTTTATTTGATGCTCTAATTGAAGTGGTACCAAATGTAGCTGAAAATGTAATAAACCATCAAATAATTAAAATATTGCAAGTAAATGCATAATAATAATAGCATGCAACCTTGTAAATATATAATAATGCATTTAAGTTTATTTATAATACTAATTCAACTCTTTCACATGTACAAAGTCTCTGAAAATACTAAATTTTATCTCAAAATATATACAATTAATTTGTTTCAATTTCTGCTATCTCAAGACTTCCAGACTTCGTATTCAATCATCATCACCATACTTTGTTTTGATCTTCTTCTTCTATTGTACCTTAACTAAAGCAAAACATAAACCTATAATGTTTTTACAAAACGTAAACCAAATGTATTATTCATCACCCACTTCTTTAACTCCAACATCACATTCTTCTTGGTATTGACAAGCAATTCAGATATTTCCTTATATCAGAGCATGTGATATGTTTCTGCATTACCAGAACAAAATCCGTACCATTCTTCTCTTGAATTAGATTCTTGAACAATTCAAGCATACCAGGAACTTGTTCTTGCTGATTATTGTTACTGCCCTACTTCTTCCGCCTTTTAGGCTTTCTGCTCACTTCTTCTTCCTTGCACTGTTTTGGGTCTGATCAAAGCTTCTCTTCAGAGTAATCTTCTTCTTCCTTGCACTGTTTTGGGTCTGATCAAAGCTTCTCTTCAGAGTAATCTTCTTCTTGTTAAGTACTTGTGAAGGCAAATGGTGGCAAAGTAACCGGTATTTTGGGCGAGTTTCTGGTGACAGTAACACTTCTTCTTTTGGGTATTTGAAAGCCAGATTGACAAACTTAGCCGCCTGTTCTCCATTTATCACCTTCTTCTTCTCTAACAATGGGCATGCTTCTGGTAAGAAAAACCCTCCATCTTTTAGGTATAGAAAAACCTAGATTGTCAATCTTATCCGCCTTGTTCTCTATTGTTACAGCTTCTTCTTTTTCCCCCATAATCAAAAGAGAGGGTTGCATTTGTTTATCAACAAGCTCTTGTACAATTTTCTTAGTCAAAAAACTCAATCACTTTTTCTCATCATCTTTCTTCGGAGATTGAAAGATTATGATCAATAACAGGTAATTGAGATTCAAAGAACAAAAAAAAAAAAAAAAAAAAATAGAGACTTCGAGAACAAGAGTATTCAAAGAACAAAGAAGAAGATGATAAAATAGGAAATTGAGAAAGTTTCAAAGAGCTTAGATGGTGTAAATATACAAAGACGAGTGAAGTGGGTTTACAAAACCACCCACTACTTAAATAACCGCATATAAATAAGTTACTCTCAAACCAATTACCACTACTTGGATAACCATGTATGAACAGAGAAGTCACTACCAAATCAACCACCCACTATTTAAATAATTGCCCATGAATACAGAAGTTACTCCCAAATCAACCACATATAACTGTCAAACTGAAATCTATAAATGGGAGAACGCATCTACATGAAAGGTGGAGGTAAAAAAGAAGGCTAAAAATACATTTCTCTCAACTTCTTCTCAATATAAATATTATATCATTTGTGGCTGCTAGTCTAGAATAAAAGTATTATTGACTTAAGTATTGGAGGGTTATCGCCGGCTACACACTAGCACCCTTGATAGTTGCTTTGTTTTGTAGGAAACAAGGTCTAAAAAGCTGAGGGCGAGATCTTGCTGATCTTTATTTCTAATGTTTGAGAAGCCGAGAACGAGAACCTACTCATCTTTATTTTTGAGGTTCGAGAAGTCGAGAATGAGATCTTGCTGATCTCTATTTCTGAGGTCCAAGGAACCAAGGATGAGGACCTACTCATATTTATTTTCGAGGTTCGAGAAGCCGAGGACGAGGACCTACTCATATTTATTTCTAAAGTCTGAGTAATCGGGAACAAGCTAATGAAAGTGACAACTCGATAATATTTTTATCATTTTGTTTTATAGGAGATTGAGATACCAAAAATTCGAGGAAGTGGATTTCACGTGTTGACATTTGGAGCCGAAAAATTGGTGTCAATAGATAATATACTTATATTATTGTTATTTATTTCTGACAAATTAACAAGTTATTTACATGTAAAACCTTTCACAATATTCTCATTTAGTGTATTCTCTTAAATAAAATTTTAATTTGTCATAAACAAGTAACACCAATGTAAATATATTCTCAATTGTATAAATATTCAAATTATGTAACAAAATCGTAACATCAAAATTGTAACATACTTGGTTCATTTATGCTCACATTGCAACAAAATATATGGTCAATTTTTCACTTTAGAATATAATGCCAATGTAATAATTATTATTAATTGTATAGTTGACAATATTTGAAATTATCAAAATTTCATATTATAATCTAGAATTCTCAACATTTGGTCTAATATTTTTCTCAAATTGAGAATTTTGACATTTATTAGAAATTTTAAGTCAAATGTCGAGATTTTTGATATTTTGTAGATATTTTTGGCCAAGCATTCTCGACATTCGGTAAATAATTTAGGCCAAAGATTGTAAAGAGGGGTGTTTTGGTTGAAATTTTTTTTTTGGGGTATGATTAAGTTTTACTTTTTTCTTGGCCATAAATAAATAAGCATTTACTTGTTTCATCATTTAATTTAGTATTTGAAATGGGTATGAATCCTTTTGTTTTGTATCTATCACAAATCAAAAGAAAGTTCACATCTGGATTATAAGTTTTGTTTTTGAGACATTTTTGTTTCCATTTTCTCTTGTAGCGCATGTGAATTTAACAGTTCACATCTTGGTTATAAGTTTCGTATGGAAGTATGTGTAGGCTAGGAATTGATAATTCATCGGAGAAATTTCGTGCTTGCAAGCTATTACTTGCCCTGTTGCCCCTTTATTTGATTGCTCATCCTTCCATTTTTTTGATTCCTGAACTGTCTCAATTTTACCTTGAAAATCCCACGAATCTTGTGTGTTTCCCAATATTATGTGTATTTTTTATTGAGCGAAAGCAAATTTTATTTGGGATGTTTTCATTTTGGGGATGAAATGCTTGATTGGATTTGGGGGATGGAATGTGCTTGATTGGATTTCATTCTCTTTAATTTAAAACATTTGGTTTTTGCACTGTTGCGAGTGGGTTTTTGCAAATGTATTAGAAGGCTGAAGCAAGGATGTCATTGTTCTGTTTGCATTGTTATGTAAATTGGAAACATTGAAGCAATTCAAGCAAATTTAGCAACAACAAAGCCTGGGTTTGTAGCTCTTCATCTAATGACATGTGGACAACATAGTTAAACTCTTCACAGTCTATGGCATCTTTGGTCTATCAATCTCGAGTGTGCAGGAAACTGACGTAACTACACTAGAAAGACAAAGACTTCTTATTTTTTGGAAAATCAGCATATATAATGAATGTTCAATAGCATGCAAGGAAAGTGAATATCTGGTATCAGTTATTTCATTATATTTTAGTGATAATTTATCTAAGTGAAAATTTGAATATTACTTTTCCTTTATAATCCCCTATGATAGAAACTTATAATTCAGAAATGAAACAGGGGCCACTGGGAATATGCCATTTATTTATTTAATCAATCATGAGCTCTTGATTCATTAGTATAATGCTCCTTCTATGCTTATTCATTGTTGTAAATAAGATACTTCTTGTTTGTGTTAGATAATGGTCACTGAAAGTTGAACAATCTCAAGACTTCTGTTTTTGCGTCGTATTAGGGATTCTGTATTCCATGGATTTTTTTAGTCCCAGTTTTAGAGTGTTGATATACATCAATTTCGTGTATCTTATGAATGCACATTTTCGAATATTTGAATGTTCATATGATGAGAAAAGTTTTAGAAACAGTAATAAAATCCAGAGGAAGTGGATAAGAGGTAGCATTTATACATTATTTATGCCTGTTATATGAGCCGGAACAGATGAAGCTCGTTTTTTTTTTTTACAAATATTCTTTTTATGTGGTGGTATAACTGTTTTTGATACAGATTCAACATTTTTATTTTCAGTTACGATTCTGATTAAATGTACTCCTATAGCGTTCTGTAAAAAAATGCTCCAGATAATAAATGAGATGATTCCCCTGCTGACTATATGTGTTGGATGGCAAATCGGTACATATAGTATAGGTTGTGAGAAACGGTTTTTACTCGTCGGAAATAATAACTGTCATGTAATTGTAAGAAAAAATTTCAGGAGGATTATAACTTAATATTATACAAATTTTAAATTTTTTAAAAAAATTTAAAGAAAATAACAACAAGGATATATAAATTATATCCCACGTTGTAAATATGGAAAAACTAACTGTCTCAAGTTGTCTCCAAGTGTATCCACACGCCAATTTGTTGACGATATTTTCGGTTTATATGTTGGGAGACTTAATTAAGATTATAATACAGCTCTTATAGGCTTCAACAAGTCTTGAACAATTTTCTACAACTAGAAAAATATTTTTAACTATTAAGAAGCAATATATTACAAGAGCAAATAATTTTTCTATTTTCTTTCTTCTTTTTCCTCTTGATTTTTCTTAAAAAATGTGAAGGGAAATTTTTTTTCATCTCTCTCAAAGTGGCCATATCTTCCTTCTCCTCCTCTTAATTTTTGTTTCCTTTTTCTATTTTTACCTACACATGTATCAAAATATATAAATGAAAACAAGTTTGACAATTTTTCATTGGTGGATTCTAAAATTTATGAAATTTAATTAATTAATTAAAGTTTTTAATTTTATCAAATTACTTAACAATTAAGTAATAATAAATATTAATAATAAAATAAAAAATTTAGGTGTTAAAATTCTGACCATTAATTTCTATTATTATGGATAAATATTAACAAGATTTTGACACTTGACCACTTTACATTATACCATTTGTTAAACAAATGTTTAATTAAATATTTAATTTGTAAATATTATATATCATAATCCACACCATTGATTTGCATCATAATGGATAAGCATGATGAAGGTTTTGACACTTGGCAATATTTAATTTTGCCATTTGTCAAGAAATGATTCATTTAATTTTATCATTTGTCAATATCATATGTTGCCACTTGTCAAACAAATATTTATTTGATTTACAATAATATTTATTAAATATTAATAAATAAACTAATTTCTTTATTAATATATAAATCAAACAATATATCAATCAGTCTCCCATATATCGGTAAATCATATTTACTATATTAATAAATTATCGTAACATTTTTCGAACTTACGTGTGCTAGCGCGTTATTGTCGAAAAAATTATTCTTTACTTTTAAAGAATAAAAATGCATTCCGATCAACTTATCGAAGTAATTTAATTTTCATCAATATGAAACATCATTAACTGACTTAATGATATTTATTTTATCTATTGTCAATTTACTGGTTAATGTGTGTGAGCCCCACACCGTGAACTAGACATGAGCCAATACGAACAATTTCGCATCACTTTGACACAACTTATTGTAACTAAAGTTCTAAATGATCATGAGTAATTTCTAAGAAGATATTATAACCCCCAGAACACAGAAAATATATTTTTAGATAAACCCAAATAGTCTTACTTATATATAGTAATGTCATTCTGCTGTCAACTCTTGATCGAATGCAGGCTATAGTGTCGTCAAATCCTTAACTTGATTATAGAATTAAAAACTCAATCATATACGAGATTCGTGTATCCACAAAACTCATTTTCGAAAATCGCATAATCTGGTTAGAGATTTTATTTCCACGTATGGCAGTCTTACCTAGGGTCTCAAGTTCAAAAATCTGAGCCAGCAAATTCTATATTGATCATCACTTGTCCTCATATAATAAGAACACATTGTTATCAAGCTTCTTTGTGTGGCTAGCCCAATACGATATACACAAGTAAATGATGTGTCTTAGTGCAGAAGGCAACCGTGATTAGGAGTATCAATTTGGATAAACGAATCAGATTTACGTCGACACGAATGCAATTCGTTTATTATTCGATTCGATATAAATACGATTCGTTTATTATCAAACATATAAATTAAATCTATCTATCCAAACTTCTTTCTAAGTAAATAGAAAAAATTTAAATTTCAATTCACATAGCATATTTATCATTCATAAATAACAAATAAATAATTACATAAATTCAAATATTAATTTTCTAATCCTAAATAACAATACTAATAAATAACATAAAAAATATCATCATTGTCTATAAATAACTAATAAGTATCATTCTCACTGTACAAAATGCAAACATAGAAAAATATCTTAACAATGATTCAATTTTTCCACATTCTTTCGAGGAAACAATTAAAAGATTAAAATTATTCTATTTATGAAAAATCACTAAGTATTGTACAACTTTTTGAAGATGGAGTACTATTGATCACAAACTTATACAAAAACTTTATTCACATAAAACATGCAATAGTTGTACACACTTTTTATGAATCCCTAGTCACCAATTACACTAGCACCTCTTGGTTTACTAACAACTCTATTCAACTGCACCAAGACGAAACTTTGACTATGAGGTGAAGATAAAAATGGGTCTTTTATAACTTTTTTCAACAAGAAAACATGTAATACATGCATACAAAAGAGATCAAGATACTAGCTTTGATAATTATTTAGCAATTCTATAGCCTAATATAGTCTACGTGATAAGAACTAAAATTTTGATAATATATATCTAGTTATAATCTTGTGGTGTCACGCCCCGACCTTGGGGTCCTCTTGTGACAATCGCCACAGACTCTTATAATACATACCCTCTTTATTCAGAATGTACCACAAGAGCTTGTAAGGCTATTAAATTAATACCCACAACCTAAAAGCAATTTACATATATAACCTCCCATCCATGGAAACTTTACCAAAGAATTAATCTCCGTGATTAATTCATCCACAACATGCGTAATTAATATAAATATCAAATCAAAATAAAATATTTCATAGGGGTTGAACAAGATAATAAAATTCTTACATAACGTTTAGTTTACAAATCTTTCATAGGAGTCTAAAAATACATCAAATCCCAAAAGTTTTACAAATCCGATGAACTCAAATAATAATAGTTGTGAGTCAAGGAAAATAAACCTACCCAGTGCGTCGAGAGCACTCAACTGCTACTAACAGTCCAGTGAGGACTAACTCTCCTAGTCTGAAAGCTGAAATGGTGAGGGGTGAATATACAACTATACTCAATGAGTGAACGCATACATAGATAGATATACATACATGCATACACATTTCTAAATCATGATATTGAGATTTTATTTATTAATATGCTTAAATACATATGCACAATTCATGTACAACAATGATCGTAAAACAATTATATTTGGTCTGCAATTTAGTTTAAACATACAACACAGGCTGACCATATTATCCCAAGTGTTACCTTAGCCGAAGTAATGTCGAAATCCATCAATGAGTATGTTATGCATAAAATCATGTATAATGCATTCTTTATAAACTGAAAATTGTATCTTATGCATTGTAAAACTCATTTAATTCATATAAAATATGTAGGTATAAAATAAGTCGGTCTCACTGATGTTGGTTCGAGTAGTCACTTGTGATAAAGTGACTATCCTTGTCATATCCATCAAGTCCATGAGATCCCTATTAAGTCGATAGGACTTTCCATAGGGTTTCTATAATTGCGTATTTGCGTATCGGCTCACAATGGGCTTACTTTAGCTTAACCTCCCTTATACAACCCCACTGTGGTAACAGTAATCTCTGCAACCTCTCATAGGTCCGTCCATTGGTTACCAGTAAATATCCTGGCCTACTGGCCATACAATAATATCTGACCTTAACGGCCTCACATCACCATATACATGCATAATTTAAAACAATTCTTTTTTAAATCAAAGTTTTCATATCACATAATCAAATCAGGCCCTTTACGACCGTTCAGCATGTATATTTTAAAATAGTTTTATCACTAGCAAACCATATAAAATCATATATCATAATATCAATATAACTGCATGAAAAACATTCATTATAAAATTCATTTAAGCATTTCTAAAACACATGTCTAACACACAATTGTATATATAAGTATCACATGCATTTTAATTACAATTTATGTATGTATAAATCTACTCACAACTTTGGGGAGGGTATTCATTCCCATTATGTTTTCTCACGTCCACTCAGCATGTCACTTGGGTTCTCGAAACTTATTACAATACGTATATATATATATATATATACACACACATAATTAATTTCACAATTTTAAATTAATTTAACATAATGTATTAAATGCATGTTTCATGGAAAATCATGTCTAATTATTCATAGTTGACACATGTAGCACATTACGAGGCTATTCTAACAACCATTTAACCGATTTCCATTAAATGAAATCCCATGGCCATTTTATTCACATTTCACATTTTTGTCTATAGCAAAATGTATACATGTATATTCCAACTTTGGCATTTAAGTCTAAAACGAGTTATGTCCATTCCAAATCATCTTTCAACACATATACGATGTTTATATACTTCAATTAACTCAATTCATCACACAAAGCTAAATTTCCTATGCGAAATCAACTTAAATCTTGGATGAACAGTACTCTAAAAATCTATCATATTCAAATTTTCAAGATTATACATTAATAGTGTTAATGGACTTACTAGGTACGTGTAGAAGTCCTTAGTACATCGAATCTCCGTTTAATCGACAAAAACCTAACTTGTATATAAAACTCTAATTTTATTTTTGCTGAATCTTGTGTGTTCTAGCCCACATTTGGTATCACATGGTAAAGGAGAAGATTGTGAATCACTTGGTGAGCAAATTTTGTCAAAAACTAAAGAGATTGGACTTGATTTTTTTTTGAGAAAATCAGTTAGAGAGAGAGAAATTGTTGTTTGTAGAGAGAGAAGGAAAATGGGCAAATGAGAAGACTAAAAAATTAATTTCCTTCATGGTTATTTATATAAAGGGGCGAAAGGATGTTTTGGCTCTTCAAATTTCGCCCAAATCTATGTTCTGTCGACCAAAGGAGTCAATATTTTAACTAAAGTGTCGACACTTTTGAAGAAAGTGTCAACACTTTCATATGGGTATCGATATTTTTAAAAAAACAGAATGCTCTCGAAATTTTCGACAAAAAGTGTCGATACCCTCTTCTTACATATTTACAATTTTTTCCAAAAGTGTTGATATTTTGGTCTAAAGTGTAGATACGTTTGATGAAAGTGTCAACACTTTCTTTCAAAGATATCGATACTTTTGAAAAACAGAATGCTTGTGTTTTTCCTGAATAAATGTATCGATACCCTTTACTTAAGTATTGGCACTTTTGGCAAAAGTGTCAATACTTTCAAACCAAGTGTCGATACTTTAGTAGACAGAATGTTTAATTTCATATTCGATCAAAAATGTCGACATTTCCCCCATATGTATCGACACTTTTTGGCAAAAAGTATCGATACTTTTGTCCCATGTATTGATACTTTTCTTAAAATTTAATTTTGGAATGACGCTGGACCCTGAGTGTCGATACTTCTCTTCAAAAGTATCGACCATTTTCATGAAAGTGTCAATGCTTATCGTCTAGTATCGCCTTTGTCTTAAAAAGTGTCGACACTTTTGAAGAGAGTGTCGACCTCTTTAACAGGTATTAATCTGTTCCCTTAAGAGTGTCGACACTTTAGCTTAAAGTGTCGACCTCCTCCCTTCTCAGTGTTGATACTCATGCCCAATTACTCATTTCTTCAAATAAATACTTAGAAATTTTTTTTTTCCTGGGGGCTTGCTTTCCGGACCCCCGCAAGAGTGCTGCTCCTTGACTTTACTCGCTAATCGGCTAGTGAGATTGTCGATTGCATCAGCGTTGACATTATGCAAAAATTCATATACGTCCAATTCAAATTACTTGAGTTGTTTGATTTGCATACCATAAGTTGATTTATTTTGCTTAAGCCTCGTTCATATGTCAACAATTATTGTGTTCATGTATATGTGATATTGAATGTCATCGAATGACCATTCTATCCTTATATTTGAAAGATGGGATTTACATGTGGCTCCCACATCAGTTCATTTAATACATCAAAGTCTTCTTCCATGACTGGATAAATCTAAAGTAAGAAGTATGAACACAGAAGATTATATAATTGCAGTTTTCATTGTGCAAAGTGTAGAAAATAATGAAATTGAGATTCAACTTATTTATTCTCACCTCATTAGTTGTCACTTTTTCGGTCACTTGTTCTTTAGCATCATAAGCATTATAAACTTTACTTTGACACTCAACTGGAGCTTGAGTATTAGAAGTCAATTTGTCCAGCAAATAAGAAATAGAGCATACAATATTTGTAGGTTTCTTTTCAGAATCATTTTCCAACACCAAAGAAGTTTGATCTAACGCAAACTCAGACTGTGAACAAGACTTAGCTGATGTAGGAGATGATTTACTAGGTTCAACTTCATCACAGTTGAAAACTTCAACACGCTTATCTTATTTCTTAAATAATCGACAAATGACAAAAGCATTTTGCATTAAGCAATCGAGAACGTAAATTAGAAAATTTTAGTGCTGTAATCAGCCAGCAGTTACTAATTTAGTAATTAAAGCAAATGTAGGTAACTTATATGCGCATAAAAAAGAAATTTAAAAACTTTATAACAAGTATAACCAAGAAACCATAAAAATATCTGATAAAACACAAAAAAAACAAAAACAAAAACAAAAACAATTCTAAGCTGTCTGAAAACGTGAAATGATTGTTACTTGGTCAGGTTTGGTGCCGTCAAGATCCTCTGTGGTTGCACGATATTCACGCATAACCTAATTAGTCCTTTTACCTTTAAGAGCACGTTCTACATAAAAGACTAGAGTTTTCTTCATACCAATCAAGTTATTTCCAGACTTAATTTTGTGATCCTTACCAATTGCTATCCAATACCAGCTTCCATTGCTCTGTTCAATCTCTGTCTATTTGGATACTTTCTATCCTGTGGATAGAAGAAAAACCACTCTTGATCTTATTTTATAACTGATAAATCTACAAAATCCATAAACAACCGCTAAGTCCATTAATCATTCAAAATTCATATAAATTGAAAGTAGGAAAATTTAGAAAGTAAAAGACGAAAAGAAATACTAGGTAAGTCCCAGGGCTCCTATTTACATACATCAATTTCGCTAATAACTTTGACAAGATCATTATTTCCATTGATCTTCAATCGCAGATAGAAATTAGCAAGCAGCCTCTTAATACAACTTAATCCCAAGGTGATAGTGCAATGCAAATAGTTAACGCATCTGCTTCAATGAGCATATGAAAATCCTAAACAATTGGTAACATTTGTGAGAGAAGAGCCAATTGCGACACTAGAGAGAGCAAGCTGCCCGAGATGTCCCACCATTACTATAACTTATACTGCAACACCGAGATTGCCACCATTGTAATATAGAGGTAGAGGTAAGACGCAAAAGGCAGGAGGCGGTAGAAAGAAAGAGTACCCTAGATTTGGTGTGGGTGTTTTCTTTACTTTATATATTATACTAAAACGATGTAGTTTTAGTCCAAATCAAAACGACGCCGTTTTGATCGTGTCTTAAACGAATAAACAAATTAAGCGAATCAAACATGAATACAATATGATTATTTTGAATTCAATACGAATGCGACACGATTATTATTCGTATCAATTTTTTCAAATCCGAATCCGTTTAATTACATCGAATTCTTATCGAATAATCGTGTCGTATTCCAAATTGACACCCTTAATCGTAATATTTCAGGTTAAAGGACTAGTGGTATACTAGTACGATTGTGTGATGAATTATTGACTGTGAATATTCACTTATATGATTCATAACGTTTGGTCATGTTCAGTAATACGTTTTCTAACATATTACCTATGTTTATACTCTTGTGACATGATACTCGTCACTTAATTATTAGCATCCAATACTAATCATTGATAGCATCCGCACATGTCAGTCATGCAATGTTATCATCTCTAATGACATTACCTCAACCGGGAACATATTTAGATGTATTTAATTGGAGATTCTGTACACATATCTACATTTATTTGCAGATAGAGTCTCTAAAATATGATACATCTTGGGATCTCGTTTTGTAAATTTATGTAAATACAACTACCACAAAATGGTGAATAATGTTATATCATTAATTATAAATAACTAATTATTCACAATTAATTGTTAATATATACATATTATATATAATCTGAACCCTATAACACGATTAGTTTTAAGGTATATCTTCAACAAAGATGACATCTAATATATTTCTCTCTCTATTTCTACTTTCAATGACATCTAATTTGGTGGTACTAATAAAGTTGCCATAGTTACATGCTCACGCAAATTTTCGTGATTCAGTTTACGTAAGATCTTATTTTTCCCTTTTTTACGTCAGGTAAATATCCAGGAATGATCCCAAGGAATTCATAGCCACATGAACGAGACTAGTCGATTGGTTCAAATATTCTTGTTCCTTTGATGTCCATTTCAGTTTGATACCATATATAAAACCTTCAAGGTATGGTTAGATATTTGTAATTATTTGTCAATAGTAGAGTGCATGACAGATGTCTGTCATATGTGTCTTCATTATACACTCCTTCTAGCACAAGGTGCAGTGAATCATTGTGTGATCTATGATACTATTTTGACATTTTCCTGATCCTTTTTCCCCCTCTTTTATATATGCTTTCAGCTTATTCACATGGCTGAACTTGCATTTGTTTGCAATGAGAAGTGACAAATAATTAATATTCTTCTTGTTTATTTTGTTAATTGTTCTTTAGAAAGAGGATTAAGATTTTTTCCAGTCGGATGCATAAGACATATGACTTCCAGAGAATTCATTCCAGGAGTGGGGCACCCTTTAACTCGAGGCCCTTTTTTTTTATGATGAGGATAAGAACATCAAGGGAGTAAAATGGCCTTTTCCACCTCTATATTTTTTTGTAAATTATGATCCCTGCATAAATCACATATCTATTTGAATTTTGTAACGACGATCACGGGTTTAATAAATGGGGTCAACAAAAATTTGGTTAGTAATGGGGGTAATCTTGGAGCATTGTGGCATGGTCTTACAAATTTCTCTGAAAGTTAGGAGACTTGGAGTACAACTTAAAAGAACAAGTATAAAGGTTGTCAAAGTTCTCGTAAACGTCAACTCATCAAAGAAAACTGAGCAGAAATGTGGAGGTATGATGTCTTTTCTAGAACTTGAAAACAATCTATCACTTCCGGATGATTATTGGCTTCCTTCTAAGCTGAACTATCTTAAAATGAGCCAGAAGATTGTTGATAAATAATATTTTCTAAAAGCAGTTTGGTATACCATTGTTTTCCTTCTCTTGAACACATTTTCTTCTCCTTTTGATTTAAGCGAATAATTTACAAATGAAGCTATGAAGATTTAGATACCACTCTGTCCTCTTGGGTGTGTTTGCATTTATGAACATTTGGTCCACTCTGTGCTTTCTTTTATTTTCAAAAACACTAATAGTAATGAGATTCACAATTAATTTTTATTACTTGTGACTGGGAATCATTAGTTGGATTTCACAATAAAAATAATGAATAGATGAACTAGAAGCTTTTATTACTTATAACATACAATCATTAGGAGGATTTCTGTTTCTGCAACAAGTATCGGAAATGATCCTCCATGACATGTATGATGTGCATTAAACAACTCGTTCGGTTTTTTGGTAGGTAGTGGAATCAGGTTCACTAAATGACATTGATACTATTGGGCAATGTGGTTTTCTAATATGAACTTTCCTTTTCAGCTATAATAAACTAATTGAAAAAAGTTTGAGATACCCACTTGTCATATAACTATTGTTCTCGAAGATACATCCTTATATGTATATGAAAACATATCAAGTGCTCAAGAAAATGAATTGAGAAGTGACAATAAGAATACAAATTGGGCATATCATGATACATACAGCTGTGGGAGTTCGTTTCTGTTAATTGGTATCTGCACAAGCTAGAAGCAGTCGCTTATTAAATGTCAAATGATGAAGTACAGGGGAACTAAAATGCTGGACTGTCACGACATGATATACACAATTTCCTATTTGTAGTTAATTGAGAGTAAATAATCGGAAGAGCTTCACTTTGCGAAGTGGCAATGATGTGATTCTAGCAGGGATATGGATGTCCTGGTGGATGCAATTTCCACTTAAAGACAAATGCATATGTAAGTTAACACTTTTGGACTTAAAAGATTAGTTGGATTGCTAAGTCTTGATGCCTTAAGACAAAACTCTGTTGTAGGATTGGTCTTTGTTACTTGTTACTAAGACTCATAAAGAGAACGGTGATTTTCCTTTTTCTTTTTTCCTTACCCTAATTGTACATCCATAATAGAAGGAAAGGTTGAACTATTAAATCGTTTGTCATTCTCTTCATATCCTTTGCTATGACATTTGAAAACTAATTTCTTACTTCTAAGACGCCTCTTGTGGAAGAAACAAATATATTATTAACTAGTATTGTTGTTAGCGTCATCAACTATTTATTTTCTGGAACTTTAAGCATTATTGGTTGCGGCCTTAAGGTCGCAAATTTTCAACTTATTGTGATATATATCCCAGTTATAGCTATGATTTCTTTCACATCCTTGTTGGATAATAGTATTGTCTAATGTTATGATATTCTTCTTAGTTTGTCATATTGTGTTAAAGAGTAAACTGTACTTCTATGGCCATGAAACTTTGTTTGTTCCATGAGGTACCAATTTATAGCTGACTGTCTTATTTAAGCCTGTGGTTTTGATTATCAATATACCCTTTTGACAAATAATATTCTTCTTGACGTCTAGCAGGACTTGGAGGATGCTATGGATGAGCTCGGCAATGCTTCAGGTCTGCAAGTTAAAATAGATATCATCTTACAGGTTGATGTTCATGATTCTAATTTGACTGACTGCTGGACACTTGATATAATGCTGTTTATTCATGATGATTATATTTAGTGCAAAATGCACTCTTGGGTGAAACAGATGAGAGTTGGCCCTGGTTTCTAGTTTATGTTTGTTGAAGATGATGATAAGGATGCTCTTGATGGAGCTTATACTGTAGAGATGCAAAGAAAGTGAGATGGTAGTCTAGTCATTTCAATTTTATTTTATCTTATGCTTAGCTTGATCGATGAGGATTGAGGATTATTGCTAAATTGTAATACCATTCATCCAAGTAGTTTATTCGATGCTCTAAAGAGGTACCAAAAGAAGCTGAAAATGTCATAAACCATAAAATAATTAATATATTGCAAGCAAAAGTAAATAAAAAATCATGATATAATAATAATAACACACAATCAACAATATAGAAACGTGAAAAAATATAATGCATTTCAATTGTATCTTCTTCGTGAACATGACTCTGAAAATACTAAATTTCATCTCAAGACTGAATAATCATCACCGTTCTTGTTTCCACCTTCTTCTTCTTCTTCTTCTTCTTCTATTTTACCTTAATTAAAGCAAAACATAAATCTTTAATGTTTTTCCGGAACCTCCATAGTTGTACGACCGAACCTTCTTTTAGCCCATTATCTTTATCCTCCATAACACACGAATGCCATTTATTTTTGAGATTGTAAGTAAACGTTTTATTCATTGGCCACCACTTCAAATCCAACGTCACATTCTTCTTCAAAGACGGAGGTATCAGTAATACTGGTATGCCTCTTCCCTTTTTAGCCATCTTCTTCTCTTCTTCATCAATAAAATTAACTTCTCTTATTTCTTTCCTTGGTATTGACAAACGATTTAGATGTCTCTGTGAATCAGAGAGCGTGATAGATTTCTGCATCACCAGAACAACATCCTTACCATTCTCCCTTTGAATTCGATTCTTGAAACATTCAGGCATACCAGGAACTGGCTCTTGCTGATCACCGTTACCCTTCTTCTTTTTCTGCCTTTTAGGCTTTCTGATCACTTCTTCTTCCTTGTCATTGTTTTGGGTCTGATCAAAGCATCTCTTCAGAGAAATCTTCTTAAGTACACTTGGCGGAAATTGTGGAATAGCAGTAGGCTTTCTAGTGACAGTACCCCTTCTTCTTTTGGGTATACGAAAACCTAGATTGTCAAACTTAGCCGGCCTGCTCTCCATTGAAACAGCTTCTTCCTCTTTACTCATAATCAACGGCGATGCGTTAGCCGATGCTTGCATTAGTTTATAAACAAAATCTGATACAATTTTCTTCGTTAACAAACTCAGTTTCAATGATTCATCACCGTTGGCAGCTTCTTCCGCCCATCTCAGAATTCTGTCAAAAGACCCACCATCATCAACCAACTTCGCCATCCTTGTCTCTTTCAATTTTCTTCTGAGATTGAAAGAATATCTTCAGATACAGCAGGTAATTGAGATTCTAAGAGCAAACAAAGAAAACGGGAAATCGTAAAGATGGTTGGGACTCAAAGAACATAGTTGTTATGAAGGGTTTTCAAAACTGAGAAGGGTTTACAAAACTTAAAAAGGGTTTTTTTTTTTTTTTTTTTTTTTTTCTTTTGACGAACTAGCGCATTTGGATAAGCTCGAACTTAAAACGTGTCTTGGTCCTTTAGAATATTTGAATTACTGAAAATATTTAGAAAGAGTAGCTGCACTCTCTGTCCGACAATTTTAATTATTTAATTTGTTAAAAAAGAGCATTAAATAGTTTGATTAAATATCAAGCTACCTTAATAAAAATAAATTTATTTAATGTGTTGTTATTTTGGGTCAATCTTATCTAAGATTCATTTATTAAAAAAAAAAATAAATAAAAAGCTAATTATACGAAACTATATGAAAATAACATTTGGAGGAAGATTTGAAGTCTTGGATTAGAGAAAAGTTATACCAAAAATACTTATATATA
>JAXCLQ010039001.1:0-21075 GCA_035584115.1 Cedrela odorata | reverse complement strand
TCAACAATGTATTTCAGTTTCATTTGCAAAATCTTCACTCTAAAGTATGGTGTCATTGCTTAGCTTCTTTAACTTCTCAAAAAACAACCAATAACCCTTTACTTTGGGAGAAAGTATTGCCATTGAAGGTGAAATGCATTTTTGAGAGTCTTGATAGTACAATTTTATTGCATAGAATATCTGTGAATTGTGGTGCAATCCACTTGTCTTATTTAATCATAAATTATCATATTTATCTACAAGAGCTCAGCTTCATATAAATTATAATTTTTATATACAATTTTTAAGAAACTAATTCAATTTAAGGTGTCATAAATGGGCTTTTGGTTCAATAATTGGGCCTTTTTTAGCCAAAATTTCAAAAAATGGTTCAATAATTGGCTTGACTATGATCCATTATCAAATATCAATGGAGGGTTGGACTTATTTGAAAAAAAAAATCCAAATTAATTGCTCTGTATAATGATAAAGACTATGATTTTGACGTTATATATTCTCTATAATCAATTCATAATATTATAAATAAACATAATTAATTTCTAAAATTTAATGTAACACAAGACAAATTTATTTTTTTAATACTTATAATGTTTTGATTTTAGAATCCAATGAACTGAAATTCTTCTTCTTTCATTTTGGTTGCCTAATGGAAATTAGGCAAATTGCCAAATGGATGAGCCCGAAAGACTGACAGGTCAGCAGGAAAAGAAAAGAGGAACGAGAGAGACAACAGCCGGGAGAGGCAGCAGATCTGGTAAACTTCTTACACGGAATAATAACAATTAGGTACTTATATTCTTATATTTTTATAAGTAAAAACATTTTATTTTTTTTAACTAAAATAAGCCAAATCCTTTCCCAATACCATGTCATTTTAGGATATTTTTAATAGCAATAGACTCCTCTTTTGAATGCACTAAAATTTTATATTATATAGGATATATTTAAATAATTAAACTTGAATTTATCATTTATAACTTAGAAAAATATAATGTTTTACTCTTCAAATTTAGATATTATTTTTGTACTTTAGCCCCTTCACTTTTATTCAACGTTTTATTCTTCAACTTATAGAATTTGTTTAGACTTTAGGCTCTATATTTTTACTATTTTAGCGCCATTGATATTTGATATTTCAATCAATTCTAAAGAAGGTAGAGGTGTATTGTGTATAGACCTGTTTGTTATAAATGGATAAATTATTTACCTATTTGTTAAAAATTAATAACTCACAGACTCAAATGTTATTATCTATCCCCATTTCCCGCGTAGACCAAGTCGTATGAAACCCAGTTGAAGCCTTCAGTAAACTTCATACACAAAATTTTTGTCATCTTTCATTTGTCTCTTGGTTTATATTCCTGTCTTGTTGCCTATTGTTTCTCTCTCCATCCCTGTCGCTCATCATTCCCTCTTTTTTCTGTTTGTTTTTTCCTTTGTTATGTAGTCCTTTTTAAGTCCTACAAACTCCCAATCATGGCTTTTCCTCATTCATATAATTCATCTCTCTATTTTTCCAAAGATTCTTCTCTAATATTCCCTCATTCTCCTTTTGTCCTATCTTTCATCATCAAGAGTTGCAAAAACAATTTAACCCATATGTTGATCAATCTTTTGATGACAAAATCAAAGTGGAGAAGTTGATTTATGCGAAAGTTTCTGAAGTTTGGCCTGTGAAAAAAAGCTTGAGAAGGTAATAGATATGGTATTCTTTTGTTGTATGCTTTGCAATTTGCATGGTGTATTGTTTTCTAGTACGTATATATTTGTGTTCTTCGTGATTACTTTTTGTATTTGTATTCTCTGGTAATTTTATATAGTATTGAGTTAATGCAGCATGTTTGGATCAGTAGAAAAGTAGATGATTTCCTCTCTTTTTTTTCTCTGATGGGGTGGAAATACTTCAAGGGCTAAGTAGACTGGTGTTGCTACTAATTATAGCTTGGGCTTTTTTAATATAATTTTCTGAGATTTTGATCAGAAAATACTGAGCTCTCAAGAATTAAATCTGCAATCACATGATATTTTGATTTTATAATTTGTGGGAATATATGTGAAATATTTTCATTTGATTGAAATAATGCTCCATTAGGAGAAAAATGGAATTTTTTTAGTGAATTTAGCACAGGATAGATTTACTTTTCGTTTCTGATTGAAAGGAATGTCATTTTTAACAATATTAATTTCAGCATTGTTAGATATCATTTCAGGAATTTTCTCTTTTAGTTTTAAGAATATCATTATTGGGCCTGTTCTATATGTTCTTGATTTAGTTTTCACTTGTATTATTCTTGCCACCCACTTTTAGATGCTCAATCTCTTTTGATTCTAGCATTTGTAGAAATGGCATCATTGGAGGAACTTCTTGCAGAGGACGGATTTAGGAGAAGAAGATCGGAGACAAGCTCAAGATCATCTTTTCGTGAAGAAGCTATGAGTATGCCGCCTCGCTACTGTTATCGAGACCAAAACAAAACTGCTTTTTCACCTAGTAACAAAGCAAAAACCGAGAGGGCAAGGTCTGATCTATCACAATATACTTTGAGAACTGAATCGCCAAGAAGTGGTAGAAGACCAAGGGTTAGTCTTATCAGAAGAGAGAAACTGAACAGCGGGTCCATGGAAGAACATAGGGAAAGACTTGCCGGAAGATTTTCTAATGATGTGCAGGAGGGCAGAAGATTGAATGCTAATTCCTTACAAGATGTTCCAGGAAATGAGATAGTTGAGGTTGGCGTGGAAGAAGGTAAGAGGGTTAAGAATGTATATTCTGATGATGTGAAAAGCTCTGATAGGAAAGAAAACTATTCTAATGATATTGTAGAAAAGGAGAGATATATAGGAAGTACCAGGAAGGATATGAAGTTGGATAAGAGGCACAGCCATAGTTATAACAAGCATTTGCTCAGCAGCGAACATAATAAGAAAAGCATGAAACAGATTGAGGCTGGTTATGATAGATCTAACAGAAGTTCAATGAATAGAAAAAGTTGTAAAGAGCAAAATCAGAAGAATGATAGTATTGTGCCTTCTGGTTCAGAGCCTGCTCTTGACGAAGTTGCAGTGCAAGCCATGGTTTCAATCCTAAGTGGTTATGTGAAAAGCTTTCACAATGACGACGATTTTCGCGCCACTCTTCGCCATAAGTGTTTCTCTTCCCTTAATTTTATTGAACTTGGAGAAGGAAACCGCGCTGAAAACAAGGTTATAGCCAGCCTTGATCAAGCAATTGAAACTGTAGAAAGAGCTGCTGAGGAAGAATCTGCAAGTACAAAAGAATTGAAAAAAGCGTCAATTCAGCTTAGCATGATCACAGGGTTGAATTCGAATGATTTGAAGGATGGTTTCACATCCGGTGTTCCCAATTCTAAGTTGTCAGCCTGTGCTCATCTTTACCTGAGTGTGATATATAAGCTGCAAAAGAAGGATAGGGTCTCAGCAAAGCATCTTTTGCAAATGTTCTGTGATTCGCCATTTTTGGCTCGAACAACTTTGATACCTGAACTTTGGGACTATCTAATTTTTCCACATCTTGCACATTTGAAAGTGTGGTATAATCAGGAAGCTGATTCTTTAACAGACGCGCCAAGCAAGCTTAGGAAACTGAATCTTCTCAAGAAAGTTTATAACGAAATTTTGGATTCCGGGACTTATCAGTTTGCAGTTTACTACAAGGATTGGCTTACTGAGGGAGTTGAAGCTCCTTCAATACCTTCTATCCAAATTCCATATGTAACTGTTCACAGACTTCAGCGAAAAGTTTCGCTTGGTCATTCTTCAGAGATAGCTAGCCCTGCTGCTCCATTCTCACCTCAGCCAATGGTCAGCAAAAAGTTATACGATGCTGTATTTGGACGATTAAGTAAACCAAGAGTTAAAGAAGCTGAAGATGATGGAGAGATCGGTAATTCTGAATATTGCACGAGAAGCTCTGGAGGTTCTACTGTTGAAAAACAAACATTAACTTACTCTTCTGAAGTTGTTAAATGTACATATCAAGATATAGAAGACGATTCAGCTAAGATTGCCGAAGATGAAGTATTCCATGTGGTAAGCATTACCACAAACTCACACATACACACAAACATATCTGAAATCGTTTATGATTAAAATTCTGTGGTATTATGTACTAATGAATCCTTCGATTTGTCTCCTTGTTTTTTGTCTTAATCATTTGATGCTCAAGAATGCAAACATTTCTGCAGGAAGATGGGCTTTTAGCTGAGGGAGAATTGAGGTTGTCTGGAATGAGTGTTCCGCAAGAAAGAGATATGATCGGTAACTTTAGCATTTGTGATACGAGTCCTAAGATTGAAACTATTAAGCTATGTTCACCTCCACATACAAAAGCTAATGAGCTAACCCTCCAAAGGCTAGCAAGATCTGTTTTTGAACAGCAACAAACTACTGATGATTCTAGTCCAAGTACTAGTAAGGTGGCACCAGTCAACGTGAGACCCTCCTTTGAAGGTGAGTAAGCAGGAAAGTGTTCGGCATGTACTGTATATTTAACATTTTGATTCTATAGCTCATATTCGCATTTTCCTTCGGCAGAGTTACATGGAAGTGATGAATATTTTGATGAAGGAACGTTCTATGCAAACATTCCTCAGGACTTTGTTTGTCCCTTGACTGGAAAGCTATTTGAAGATCCAGTGACTTTGGAAACTGGTCAAACATTTGAGCGTGAGGCCATCAAGGAATGGATTGATCAGGGAAACAGAATATGTCCTGTAACAAGAAAAATTTTGGAATCTCCAACCGTTCCACTTACTAACTTTATTTTGAAGCGTGTAATTGATGGTTGGAAATCAGAGAACTGCATGCATCTTTTGGCTGGTCAAAAAATGAGGATGAATCAGTTATATTTATATTAGAGCAGCTTCTTACTGTTTTAAGCAGTGAGGAAAGAATAACAAATGCCAAGCGCCTTATTTCTCTTGGAGGTTTGCAGTTTCTTATTCTCAGGTTTGAAATTGGAAAGTTAGAAGAGAAGACAAGTGTGGCAGCACTCATATGCTATTGTATTGAAGCAGACACATGTTGAAGAAACCAGATAGCAAGAAATATCAATATCCACTCTCTTCTCCTTGATTTGCTTCACAGCAAGCAGGTTAAGCTGAGAACAAATGCAGTGTCATTTCTGATTGAATTGATTTGCCTGAGCAGGTGTGTAACATATACTAACATTATGGTTGTTGCCAAACTTTTGATGTCATTACTGTGGCTCTGGATGAAAGCTTAAAAAATGAGAATATTCGAGAAAAGTGTTGCCCAGCACTCCTTATCTTGAGTGGGCGCTTTTCCCTCTCAGGAAAATTGGTGACTGAGAACTGAATCTTAAAGCAAGCTGGGTTTAATGATGGTTCCGAAGTAAATTCTCTCAACAATGAAGAAAATGATTTACTTGGCGACGATTCTGTTCCACTGGTATGCTTCATGTCTGTGCGAGAATAAATACAAATTCTATAAACCATAATCACTGAAAGAATTTAATTGAAGTCTGATTACTGTATACATGATGATGAAGAACATGCCAGTGAAGAGTGGTTGAGTAAACTGTCCGTGCCACTGCATGGCAATGGAAAAAGGTCATTTTTGGAGACTCTCTCTAAGATTTTAGGCTCTGGAAACTTGGATCTTGTAAGGGTGTGCTTAACTACGGTAGCATGGTTGAGCCGTGCACTTTCTGCGCAGCCCGAAGCAGAATTCCAGCATTCTGCCTTCTCAATCTCATCTCTTGGCTGAAAAAAATCCTTAAAAATGGTGAACAGACTCCGCATATTGGTTCACTGTCTTTGCTTTATTTCAGCAAAATCACAGGTTAGCAACTTTTGCTTGGAAATATTTCTTTCAACTTAAAGCAGAAAAAGTACTTGTTTGTAAAGCACTAACCTGCATACGCGTTTCCTTTTCTGTTGCAGAATGCTGAGTGCTGTTGATGACAATTGTGGAGGAGATTATGGTTCCTTTACAAAGCCTCGCTGAAGTAACATGGACATCCAAACTGCTATACGTCATCATTTCCGGGGAAGATCTCTAATCTAAATAGGAAAATAAAGAAACACTTCTAGCTCTCCAACATTTTACAATTATGCAGTAATTGAATGCATCTTTCTGGGTAAATATCAACAACTTCCAAGGTTTCTACAGCAAAATCAGTGGCTTTCCCCCCTTCCTGATAAGATAATTTCAGCATCATACATTTCCATGTAAATCTTTCTCTGTAGTTAACAATATCACACCATCAATGAAGCATCCAGAGTTCGTAAAACTTTGTAACTAGAAAAGTGAATACTGATATTGGAACTGAAATTGTCTGATCTCAGGTAAGGTAGAGAGACCATTACTAACCTGTACAATTTTCCTATGCTGTACATAACCTGAAGAGTTTGTCAACATTACTATGTTGATTTTCTTACAGCTTCAAAATTTAGTTTTGTTAGAAATGTTCAAGGCATTTCTGACTTTAGTGGCAAGTGACACTGTAATGTCATGGCTATATAAATCTGAATAACAAAAAGTCAAGTAAGTTATGAAAAATAAAAATAAAAATTAGAATAAATACTCCATTTATTTATTTATTTTAATTACTTGTAAAAAAAATTGAGAACTTTTAAACAGCAAAATTAAAATTTATATAATTGGATTAATTAAATTATTAAAATAACTTTCTCTAATTTTCACATAGGTTCCTCCTTAATTTTCTTCACTTCACCATGAGAATTCTCCGCAACACTTTCCTCCTTAACTTTCTTCAAATCACTATGAGATTTATGTGCATTTGCAGACGGAGCATCCTGTTCTTGTTTCTGCACTTCGTCTTCAACTTTCGCTTCCCCACGACCTTTTCTTATTCGAGCATAGACCTTCATTTCCTCGTTCAGAGACTGCGGTGCAACAGTCGGTCCATCGCTGGAGTGAACTAGGCGAAGATTATTTCTCTTCTTGTACCTCGCCGCGAGTCTTCTCTTCCTCTCAGCACTCGTTTCATGCTTGTAATGAGACCACATATGAGCTGCAAAAGTTTGCGACATATCAAACACCCCGTTGCATTTAGGGCATTTGTAGGGACCATACTTCTTGCAAGGAAGACTGTGAGTTCTTCCATCGTATTCATCGTTTTGATTTTGGTTCCCGCTGGACTTGGCCAAATTAGGGGTTTGAATGTTGATCATGTTAAATTCCTCATGACTAGGGTTTGAGTTCTGCCAAGCGATTAGGTCATGAACTGGGTTTTTACCATTGTTTAGAGATGCATATGCAGTACTCAGTTGTTTAGGATCAAGAGCTAATCCATCACTCGTGGCCACGGCATGATCAGCAAGGTCAAAAATACGAGGTGTTCGTAGGTTTAGTGGTCGGTTTTGATGATGATGAAGGTTAAGAAATGGCTCAAATTCATTGAATATTGGATGATTCACTTGGTTGGATGAAACTAGAGTTTGGTTTCTGAAATTGGGCTGGCGTTGAAAATGGACACTATTGTTTCCACTTAGTCCTTGGACATATGCACTATCATTTGCAACAAGTCCTTGGGTGGGAACACTAGAGTTTGGAGCAAACAAACGCTCCATAGTTGAGGTTGGGGTAAGAAATCGAGTCGTTTTCGTGACCTTGGAGAAACCTATAACCTCATTTGGAGGAATACCCAGTTGGTTTTGCAAGGGAGAATAATCAATGAAGCTATGAAGTTGAACCCTATTTGGTGTAACATAAGTTCTCCTCACGTCAGCCACTCTTTGGCCAAAACCAAGTTGGCCAAGACCAATTGATGGCTGATTTCTTTGAGAAATGAGATCATTTTGGTGGAAACCTAGGGCTGTATTAGAAGGAAGAAGCAGCTGACTGAGCTGAGAACTGGTTAAGCCGCCGACATTCTCATGGTTCAGATCAAAATTTGAGGTATTTTGTGAAAGAAATAGGTCATCAATGGTTTGATCTTCCCTCAGACCTAAATCAGAAAGATGATTGAAACTCATAGCCATGGGAGAAATGGGGTGAAAAATCAAGGGAGTTGCAAGAGAAATTAATTAGAAACTTACAAATATGAAACTTGTGATGCAAATTATAGGTTTCTTGTAGTTAATTTTATAGCCCAATGCTTCATAAAATGCAAATTTGTGGTGCCAAAACGGAGTTATTACTGTAGATGAGAGGGAATCTGTTTATTTTCCAATAGATGGAAAGAAGTAATTAATAATTGTAAAGATGTAATGCTCAAATTAATGTTTCTTGTTTGACATTTCATTACTTTTCCTTTTTTGCCTTATAATTAATTGGACACATTTAATAGAAAAAAATGACTGAAATTAATTAATAGTAGTTTTATAAAAAGTATGCAATAATAACATAAAGGCTCCTTAGATTACTGTGGGCCATTTTGATAGAGATTACAAATTTATTTAATGTAAATAGATAAAGGCATTCTCTATTTATAAAATCATATTAGGGACTCAAATGTTATTAGTAATTATAATGGGTATGTGGGGTTAATTGAATTTGAATTTGTTCTTCAATTAGATTTTGTTTTTACAGATATAAAATCTTCATTTGCAATTTGATTTTAAAATATAATATTATATTTCTCTAGGAAAAAGATTAAACACACTTTACCAAATTTGATACAAGTTCAAATATTTCCTTAGTGTCCTAATCACAAATTTAATGAGTTACTGTAAAATTAATATAATGTTAAAAGTATGCTTACCATAGTTTAAAATTAATTTAATGGTTTCGTAATTGTAGTGAGAAGCTGACACATGAGCTGCAAAATGTTGAGCGGGCATGGACACCTCTTTGCATATTATACGGACCATTTCTGTGTGAGGAAGGCTGTGAGTTTTGCAATCAGTACTTGCTTCATCATCAGGAATTTTGACCGGGTTGTTTGGAATTCTCATAGAACTAGAAACCTTAATTTTTGAAAGATTCATTCAAAAACTTTTTACGTTTTGGGTTGAGACTGGGATTCTGGACATGAAGGCTAGGGTTTGGTTTGTTGGTTTGAATTAAGTCCAAATACTAATTTAAATGAATTATTCATTTAAATTAAATAAAAATTAAAAAATTATTTTTTTAATTTTAAAGGTTATAAATTCGAAAATAAAAATTATTTTCTAAAATTTACATTAATTAAATTTAAATTAGTCATTTTTTTATTGATTAAAATAACTAGATCGGTTCGATTTTTATATTTGGATGAAGTCTAAACTAAAAACTGAACCAAACTTATTAATTTTATTTTTTTCAAAACGAAACCAAACTAATAATTTTTTACTGTCAGTTTGGTTTGCTTCAGTTCAAAACTGCCCACCCCTAATTGCTACAATGAATACCTATTTGCATTTAGGGCAAGTGTATGGACCGTTTTTGGTGTGGGAAATGTTGTGAGTTTGGCCGTCAACACTTGTTAATTTCTTTAGAAACTTTCATTTGATTGAGGTTTCAAGGGATTTTCCCTTAGGTGTTTGGTATTATCACAGAACTGGAAATCCTAACTTGTTTTATGAAAGAATCATCCAAAAACTTGTTAGGGTTTGGGTTTAGACTGGGATTTTGAACATGATGGCTAGGTTTTTAATTCTTAATTCTCTTTAGTAAAATAGGATCTTGAATTTCATCCTTTTTGGACATGTAAGGGTTATCGATAAACAATTTATCCATACATATCTTCCAAGGTTCTATCTCTCACAAACTAAATGTTCCACACATTATGAGTAACCTTTTTTTCACTAAAATTCCAAACAAAATGCACATAAAAAATGAATGATCCTTTTACTTTTGAAGGGTTTAGGGTTTAGAGTTAATTCTAATTATTTAAATAGAGAAAAAATTATTTTTTAACTTCAAAAATATTACATGTGCACGGAGATAAAATTTTAAACACATTTAATGTGTACCATTTTACATGACTTTTTATAATTAATGAAAAATATTATATACATGTAAACAAAAACTCTTCAATTATGAGAAAACTATAGGTAATTGTGTGAATTACTGGCAAGTATGCATATGAGAGGAAGAGTTTCAATTATTTGTCTATACTAGTTTATATATGGATGCAATAAAATTGTCTCAACAGCACAGAGCTGGCAAAGGGGATAAATTTGAACAAAAGTTTATTAAATATACGACACTAATAATTTTCCCAGCTACTAAATTATAAGGAAAGCAATATAAATTATGGAATTATTGTAAATTTGGCCAAGCATAAATGAGTTGTTTTACAGTACTATCCAATTGAAATTCTTTCTATTTATTGGAGTATTAATTTAGCAGGCTATTGAGTATTGGCATCCTTCAATTTCAGAGCATTATTGCTTACAATTAATGTTGAATTAATATTGTCTTCCTCTAGGAAAAACTTTGGACAAACTGTATTTTGCATATAATTTTAAAGAACTAACCATTCTTTGAATTTCTCTAAATCAAAAAAATAATTTACGCAAAATAGTAAATGATAACGAAAATTTAAACTCAATCTTAAAATTATCTAATTTATAAACGGTCTAATTTACACGCACCAAATGATAATTAAATTTTAAATACAATGGTAAAATTGTCTAACCTCCAATGATTTAACTCGAATATGTGCAAAATTATAACTAAGTGATAAATTCTACCCTATCAATGAGCTTCAAAGCTAAATAATGTTTAAGGGCATTCATCAAATTCATGAACTTCCCACACATAATATATTTAGTTAGCACAATATAACATAAAATGGAATCAAATTTTGACTAAGCATTCTTTGAATTAGATATACATATACATATACATACATAAGTACATATAAGTACACACAAAAAGATTCACAATCTCAAAATTACTTGGTGATAATTACAAACAATCAAGTAGTCGATTATATGAATATAAACATATCATTATCGATCTTAACTATAGTGTCAATGACATCTATACCTTACCACCGAATATATATACTTGCCATGATAAATTTTATTGGTTTATCTTCTTATGAAAATATAAATATATATATATATATATATTTATCTTATTTTATTATGTAAAATGATCTCTTAACCTTTTACTTTTGTAGTAAAAAAAAAAAATTATTTTCATAAAAGCACGACTATTTATTATGACATCTGCCAATTTTAATAATTTATAATATTTTTTATATGATGATGATTTTGAAATTGAAATTGATTATTAAATCTAACCCTAATTTTTTTTAGTAAAATTTTTAATTATTATCATTAAAGTTAATAACAGTCCAAACCATCAATTTAACTGTTTATAAATTATTTTAATTTTTTTATTGATAAATTCAATCGTCCATAACAGTTTTTATTCATGTCTTATAGGAAACTTTCATTATAATACTTAATAATGACTTAATGATCGTTTTTTTTAAATGTATGACTTCTTTATAGTGATAATATTTTGTCATTAAAAATAGTATAATTGGCGCACGCTGAATGATGAGTGGGTTTTAAATTCAATCTTAAAATTGTGTGATATGTAACAGTCTAATATGTTGCAATTGCTTAATCTAAAATAGTTTACAATTATCTAACCTAAAACAGTCTAATCTACGCGCGCCAAATGATAACTGAAATTTAAATTCAATCATTTAACTTAATTTGTGCGCGCCAAATGATAACTGAAATTTAAATTTAATTTTACAAGTTACAATTATCTAACCTAATATGGTCTAATATGTGCTCGCCAAATGATAATTTAAATTTAGTTTTAAATTTACAAGTTATATCTATCTAACCTAAAACGGTCTAATTTGCGCGCGCCAAAAGATAATTAAATTTTAATTTTAATTTTACAAGTTACAACTATCTAACCTAATACGGTTTAATATGTGCGCACTAAATGATAATTTAAATTTAATTTTAATTTTACAAGGTACAACTATCTAACCTAAAACGATTTAATTTGTATGTGCAGAATGATAACTGAAATTTAAATTCAATTTTATAACTATTTAACCAAAAACAGTTTAACCCGCGCCACAAATTATAACTGAATATTAAATTTAGTTTCAAACATAGCTAGATTTCAAGTGCATTAATCAAACACACCCATCTAATAAAAGATTTTGTTATCGAATACCAAAAACATAAAACACAGGTCTATTAGATAATGCAGAGGAGGGCAAAACCTCATACAGAAAAGGGTAAACATAAACATAATAACCTAACCATAAACATGAGCATAAACATAAACAGCATGCAAGAACAATAAAAAGAAAAACATAGGCATGGCTTCAACAAAGAGTCACTCATATTCCTTCTTAATCTCAACATCAACAGGAGAGCATCTCTCAGAAGCTGTTCCGGCAAATATATTTTTATCTTTCTTCCTCTGGACTCGACGATCACTGTTAGTCTTTCCAGCCCTTTTCACCTTCCTTCTCCGAATTATTTTCTTGAAAGATTGATCAGAAGCAATGGTTATTCCATTCCTTGAGTGAACAAGACGAAGATTTTTCTTCTTGTACTTGGCAGCAAGTCTTTTCTTCCTCTCAGCAAATGTTTCAAACCTATAGTGTGATGCTGCTACATGAGCTGCAAACAATTGAGATGTAAGGAAGACTTCTTTGCATTTAGGACATGTGTAAGGCCCATATTTTTTGCGAGAAAGGCTGTGAGTTCGACCATCATTGTTTGCTTCATCTTCATCTTCATCCTCCTCCTCATCAGAAGTTTCTACAAAATATCTTCTATGAATTTTCTCTTGGTTTCTTGGAGTCTTCTTCAATGGAGTAGAACCATTTCCGACTAGGTTTCTGTAACACTCATCCAGTACTTCATGAACAGGTTTTTGAAGCTGATCACCACTAGGTTGATTTTCGTCCTGGTGTTCGACAAACACATTCACAGGCTCAGGATCAAGAATTTCATCCTTTTTAGCCATGAGGGAAGGATCACCAAGGTTTATGAAATTAGGGTTTGGTTGGTTTTGTGTAGGATTTTGGTTACAGACATTCTGAAAAGGCTGATCAGCTTCAGTGAATGGATAATTCACTTGGGTGGACATAATTGTACTCATCCTTGGTGAAATGGCTGGGTTTTGTTTGAAGTTTATACGGTGCATATTATGAAAAGACTGCTCGTTTCGAGCGGAGAATGGATCATTCGTCGTGAACATATTTGTGTTTGGGAAATTATAAGACTGATTTTGTATCCGATCTGGATGGAAAATTGCATCCAAGAGCGATCCGTTTCCCTCATCAAATGGCTGAAATGGTTGGTTGGACATGAGTAAACTTCGGTTAGGGAAATTTAGTTCTTGATGAGCAGCAGAAATGAAACGATCATTCGGAGCCAAAAGCCGATCTCTGGTTGAATTTGATGTGAGAAACTTAGTTGTCACAACTTCAGTGACAGTAACTTCACTAACACCAGGTTGATTTTCAACAGGAAAATAATCAATGACACTTTGAACTTGTACTCTATGAGGTGAAGGATAATTACTTCTCCTAATTACATCACTAATTCTTTGCCGCAAACCAAGTTGGCCTAGACCAATTTGGCTGCCGCTCATGCCTCTTTGGGAAGTAATAAGCTCATTATTTTGGCCATAATTTGCAGGGTTTTGGTGATTATTTGAATTGTTTACAAGAAGCTGGGCATCAAATCCACGCCCATCTTCGTTCATATTAAAATCGAAATTCGACAATTGCAATGGACGGGAAGAATTGGAACCAAAACTAGGGTTGGAATTGAAGGAATTGAAATTCATAGGCATGGGGGAGAGATTGAAAGAGAGACTCAAAAACGTTTGATTGATAGAATTCAAAGCTTGTTTTGTGAGGTGTATTGCCTACGCGGGGTGCCTTTTATAGCGGAAAATCATGATTTTTAAATACAAAAAAATTGAATTAATTAATTTCACGAAGAAAAATTGCATGCTTGTTTGATTTTGCATTTGACATTGATAGAAGGCCCAAAAATGGTTATTAATTTTATTGAAAAGAGAGAATCTGAGAAAGGAGCAATAGATAGTAAGATATAACTTTACAGACTTTATGCCATTTAATTTTATTTTCATTTCTTACAATGCTCATAATAAAAAAAGGTTGGGCATGTTTGCATGTATGCACAAAATTTTATTGCAACATTTTCCAGTGCGGGCATAAATTTATTGCCAATTTAATGCTCATGGTTGCCTAATATTATGAGAGCGTATTCAATGGTGTTTAAGCATTAAATATTTTTACTAAATAAGAAAACTCACCAAACCTTCGAAAAATTGCCAACATCCAATTGAAATCTACCAACTAAAGAAAGTCATGCAGATTCCAGTCTGTATCATTAACACTTGTGAAGAGACTATTTCTTTTTGGCTGCTCTGCAACACTAACAAAAAACATTATCAAATTAGTCCATGTGATATAAAAAAACAACATTTAAATTGAAAACTTTATTATTTATATCAAATTAGTCCCTATTAGTATTGTACATATTCCTCAACATAAATTAGTCTTATGGATGTACTTTGACCATTACACACCTTTGAATTAATAGAAAATTCAAATAAGTCTCTTTGATTTGAAATTATATCAAATAAGCTCCTCATAAAATAAACCCATTTTATTTTATTTGGGCCATAGAAGTCAAAAGTTATTAATTTTACTCTCTTTGTAATGAATGAAAATAATATGCAGAAGCACATGGACTAATTTTGTTAATGGAGATAAACGGCAGGGACTACTTTGATATAAATTATAAACTTATAGACTCAAAAAGTATATTCTCAAACTACATTAAACTAATTTGGTAATAACTTCTTTTAAATTCATTAATTACTTTTCAAAGCAGACACATGCAAGTCATTTGTGATCTGTCACAGTGGTCAAATTTGGAAAGTAATTAATATTTATAAATTAATAAAGCAGAAAATTTATTAATCTTTCGTTCATATAAAGTTGTCTATCTTAAATTTCATGTGAAATTCATAAATATTACAATCTTATCCTATCACCAAACTTTCGAACAATTACCAGCATCCAATTGAAATCTACCAACTCAAGAAATTCATGCACATTGCTGTTTGTATCACAATTTCTTATTGGCTTTGCCAACACTTTGATTAATATAGTGGATATAAATCAAATCCATTTTCAAACAAACATATTTAGATTTTTGTGGGAATAGAGATGATGATTTTTGACATAATTCGTCAACATGACACGAACATGATATGAAATTTGTAGGTTTGGATTGATATAAAATGATACGATTATTAAATATGTGACACGATATGATTATTAATTGTGTCGAGTTCAGGTTTAAAATTTTTGACACATAAATTCATATATAACAAGATTAATTATTTGAGTAATCATATCTTACTAATTCATTTATGATTTAATAAATTTATTTTATAGTTTTTATATTTTAATTTGTTTTAGTTATATTTATCTATTTTTAAAAGATATTTAGTTATATTTCGAATAAAAATATTAAGTATTTAAGAAAATATTATCATAAATATTATAGAATATATTAAAATATAAATAAAAAATATTAAAAGGATTACCATTCATTTAATCATTTAATAATCGAGTCAAGTTATAATTTTCATTTCTTAACATGATTATTAAATGAGTTAGGTTCGAATTGACTTCTTTTGACACGACACTAATAGAACAAGATACAATAATCCGAATTTTCACCCTAATTTATGTGATAGTAATAATAACAATATTGTAGTTTTTCATAAAAAAAAAAAAGTTTCTTTTATTTGGCATATACCCAATTCTGAAATTTCAAATAGGCAAGAATATGAATTCACCCATATTCTTACCACACAGACCAATCAATTCTTCTCATTATATATGGCAAATGTTATCTCTTGTCATAAAAACATTAACTACACCATTTATATAACTATATCTATCTGTCATCTCTTAATTTTCTTGCACTTTTTCACCTTTATATATAATTGTTATCCCTTATTTTGATTTTACTTCATTCACATCTTTTAATCCCTTTGGTTTCTCTTGAAATAATCAGAGAAATATAATTTCTTATTTCTCTATGGATGATAACCAAATTGACAGTAATCCCCAACAATATAGAGAAGAATGGTTCAATGTTGCCATTTCTGTTGGCAAAGAATTTGAACTCCCAAATGTTTCAAGCACTTTGATGAATCGTTGGTTGATGGATTACAACGCAAACAAATCTCAAATCCAAACTTCTGCAACAACAAAATCAGTTGCTGCAGCAAGTGGTGTTGTTGCTACTACTAGTGCTTCAAAACCTGATTTGGCAACAAAAAATTGCCAAATTCACACACAAATCTCTTCCTCTCCTTCTACTTCTGTCGACACTAATCATACTAGTATCGTTCGTAATGTTTCGAGAAGTGATAGTCTTAAGAGTGACTTGATTCTTACTAAAAACCAACAATCCCTTGTCCCATTTTCAAATGAACAAACCCTCGCTCCAGTCTTCGTCAACCCTACCAATTTTCACCCGAGTAGTCGATCAAACCAACAGTCTTCCAGCATTTCCTCGTCAGTTTGCTCGAATCAAAACTTTAAAAGATGCCTGGCCAAAACAAATGAAACGAACCCTTCGAGTGATCCCATTAGACCTAGTTCCATTTCAAGAAAAAATAATGAAACCCTAATTTCTAATGACCAATATTATTCCATTAAGCCAAAGCAAGAAGTTCAAGATTCAGTTGAATTCAATCCTTACGAGCAGCTTCCTGCAGAAAGAAAATCCAATGCATGTTGTCTTCATATGCTTACTATGCAAATTAACCTGTCAAATTCAAACGAGAAAAAGAAAGAAAATAATAAAATTCAATCTGATTTCGAAGGAGATCACAAATGTTTTGTGTGTAATGTGACATTTGCAACTGCTAATGCCTTGGGAGGACATATGAGTTCTGATGCAAAGAGAAGGAAAATGAAAGTGATGAGAGATGGCTGCCTGTCAATTTTCAAATCTGATGAAACATTTTCAGGATATGTTGAAGAACAAGGATATGAAAATGACTCAAATCAGAGGCCAAATGAATCCGTCGCGGAAACCGATGAGTCGACCTCTAGTTCCGAGGAGAAGATTGAAGGAAATGAATAATTGAAGAAACAAAAAAATGACAAATCAACAGAGGGTGATGCTCAAGAAGAAGATGGATTAAAGAGTTGAAAATCATGTTTATTTTACTACTATTTCCTTTAATAAATTAAGGTTAATTAAGGTGTTTTGAATTAAAGTTCATGTTTTTATTGTTTTCCACATTAACTATATATATATATATATATATATTATAAATTCATGAAAATAACACGTGTTAATTTGATGTAAGAAATGTATTTATTTAATATATATTTTTTTAATTAAATAAGTAATTAATTGCAAATTAATTATGCAAAATACAGAAACAACAAGTGATCATGGTATATGATTCATATCATTTTTGGTGTAGGCACATCAAAAGTTTATTTCGGCAAACATATAATGTTTCTTCTTAATTTAGGAAAATATTAATTAAAAGTTTATACCAAAAATTAAATTATTAATCAATTGACTAAATATGATTTATTCGAATAAGTACTTAAAAGTTTGATACAGATCCATTACAAGCTAGTACTTAGTTTTTTCAGATATATTTATTACCAGAACATACTACACAGAAACAGAGATACTGCTGCCTTCTTAACACAGCTATATGTATAACTACACTTTGTTCGACCTTACTCAGCCGTGCATTGCATGTTCTCATATTTTGTTCCGGTACCAGAAAATGCCTTTGGTTGGAGAACTTTCGTCCGGCTCGACGTAAACGCACTCTTTCGCCTCCCTCCACATCGCCTTGTAAAAGGGTGTACAATCAAACTGGTAATACTCACCGAGCACCGGTTTGATCGCATTCGTTGCCTCCATTGCATGATAATGCGGGATGGTTGAGAAGAGATGATGAGTTACATGCGTGTCTGTAATGTTATGGAAAACCTTGTTCAGCACGCCGTAATCTCTGTCCATAGTCGCCAGAGCTCCCCGCAGCCAGTCCCATTCCGATGAGTCGTAGTGCGGCAGTGCAGGGTGAGTGTGCTGCAAGTAAGTGATCAAGACGAGAAAGCCGTTCACGATGAGTAGGGGTACTCCATAGACGCATACAAGCCAAGCCAGTCCTTTCGCCATGGCAAGGCAGTAAAGTATATAAGTTACAGCAAAGATTCCGGCATCAGAGATGAATATCTGGATTCTCTCGCGGTTGGAGTAGATGGGGCCGTAGGGATCGAAGTGACAAGCAAAACGATCATAAGGTCTGCCGGAAACATTGAAGGTTAAGTACAAGGGCCAGCCAAGAGTGAGGGTAATTAACAGGGCGAGAGCTCGGCCTGGTGGGTTGTTGAAGTATTTGGAGTACCATGAGATTTTGGACTTGGTTTTCGGGACAAACACTTCGTCGCGCTCTAGCGATCCGGTGTTGGAATGGTGGCGGCGGTGACTGTACTTCCACGAGAAGTAAGGAACCAAGAGAGCGGAGTGGAGGACTAAGCCGACAGTATCGTCAACCCATTGGTAGTCACTAAAGGCATGGTGACCACATTCATGGGCAATAACCCAGACACCAGTGAGAACACAGCCTTGGAAAATCCAGTAAATGGGCCAAGCAAAGTAGGAAAGTGGAGAAGGGAGGAAGTGGATGTAATTGGTGGCAATGTGGTGGAAGAGGAAGGCCACGGAGAGGTCGTAAACGACGTAGGAGAATGATCGAAGGAGAGAGCGCTGGAAGCAGTGAGGGGGAATGGCTTTCTTGATTTGGCTAAGAGTGAATGGAGGTTTCTCGTGCGGCGCGTGCTGCAGAGGGGTTTCGTTGCTCTTCGTGCTCGGTACTGAACGGCCACCAGCTCCCATAGTTTCCTCTGAAATTTCAAAGCATTATAGATCAGTAGTACAACTTCAAAATAGATGAAAATAACAGCAACGGTCATAAAGTAACAAGATAAACAATGAACAGCAGATAATAAATGATAATTACTGAATCTAGATGAGCGTTGGGCATTGACACTGTGGTCACCGAATTTTAAATTAGAAACAACAACCTTTTCATGTAATCTCTATGATTGATCATACTATCAATGTTGTAGGGTTATGACGATGGTTTCTAATTTAATATGCGGTGAGTATGAAAACATTAGGTCGAAAATAAGTCAAAATAAAGTACACAATAAGAAGGGTCCACGTAAATTAATAGGGCATGTAGCGGTGCTGGAGAACGTTACGAAACATTAATGCAAATACTGTCATTGTCCTTTACTAGCGTGAAGATCTGTGCATGGGATGAAATGGCCCGTCTGATCTCTATATATGATGTCAAATGCGTACAAAGCAATCAAATGCAAAACCACTAAACTTAAAAACTATGGTGCACAACTGACTCAGTCTTGTTACCATACCCAATACTGTAAGACGACACACACGAAAACATTTTCACATGTTCTAGACCGTAACAAAACTTTCTAGCGAGGGAACCCGTGTTTTTTTTTTTTTTTTTTTGGGTTTAAGGTTGGTTATATGTCAACTTAAACGTGTCAACAAGATCTCAGTCATGTGAACAAGTTTACAACGTGATATTAACACGCAAGTGCACATGAACTACTAAATTAGGCATTCGTTTCTGTCAATAAGGATTCACAAAATGTCACGGGTCTACTCAGAAATCCAATCTAACATCTTGCAACTTTTTTTTCCTCCACATATTTATGACTGCCCATCACTTCATAATTCATGATCTTGTTTGTATCGAAAGTTTATGAGTGCCCATCGTATCGAACAAGAGACTGTAACCAAAAATTAACATTCAAGGGACTACAAATACTTCATAAGTGCAATTCCACCCAGCAAAATAGAAACATAACCCCGAAACTAATGCATAAACATAGGCTGAATAGAAAAGCACCAACGCAATTACTGCCTGTATGCATTCAAGAAGACGATTAAAATAATAAAATAATAAAACGACGTTGTTGCAGAGAATCCGGGGAAATATCTTAGCTAACAAAAATAAACAAATTAAACTATTTCTAGATATTACTCTGCCCATTAAATATCGCTTAAAATATATAAAATTAAGAGATATTGTGAGAACTGGTTAATTATAGTAAAACATTTTTAGACGGTATATGAAGCATGCATGTGAAACAAAGGTTACCTGGTAGAGAAAGCGCTTTCCCTAGAAGCACTTCTTTCTGAGAAGAAGCACTGTTTCTCTCTCTCTCTCTCTCTCTCTCTCTCTCTCTCTCTCTCTCTCTCTCTCTCTTTCCTTTCGCCTTCTTCCTCTCTCTCTCTCTGTAACTTTTTTTTTTTCTCTCTGTTTAATCTTATGGGTTGGCTAGCATTTCACAAGATGGTCCACTATATAAGCACACACGTTAAGGAATCAATCTTAATTTTTGACACTTGGGTGTTTCTTATTGGATAGCATGGACACTTAAATAAAATAAATTTTAGAATTGTCCGCGTTAAATCTCATATATAAGCACACACGTTAAGGTATCAATCTTGATTTTTGACCTTATTGGATAGCATGAACACGTAAATAACAATATTTTAGAATTGTCTCATATATCTTACATTTAAATTATTCAAACTTTTTATTTATGTTTTAAATATTTTATTATATATTAAAAATTTTATGTTAATTATTTTAAATTTTTCATTCTATATTTTAAGAATAACAATTTCTATGTTTAAATAAATCAAATTATTTGTCTCTATATATATATATATAAACAAACTAACTAACGTGAGGATTACATACACTATTGGATAGATAATAATGTATTTATTATGATAAGAAGTATGGTAATAAACCTTACCATTACCCTTAATTAATTCTTGTTAGATATGAGTTTGAAATATTATAATGATTTTATTAGGTAGATGTCACGTTTGAAATTGACATAAAATAAATGTGAAGAAAACAAGGAAAAAGAGAAGACGTGTGAAAGTGTAGAAATGAAATTCTAAGTTTGACAAATTATAGTTTCAATGCAATAATTAATATATTAAAAATAATAAATTAATAATCATTCAAAATCTTTTTACATTAAATTTTTTATTTTTTTTT
>JAXCLQ010038960.1:0-22763 GCA_035584115.1 Cedrela odorata | reverse complement strand
ATCCTAAGAGTTGTATAATATGTACACTTGTATGTATATAAAAAAAAAAAAATTGTGGTTTAGAAATGTTTAAGCTTCGTGTAAATAGAAGAATAACATTGTATGTAGTGGATGTGTTTATGTATTTGTGACAGTACGAAACGGGTGTGACAGTAGATGTCCTAACAAAACCCTTGGGGGCAGAGAATCCAACCCTAATCCTTGGAGTTTATGGGGCCTTTTCAGTCTTTTTATCCTTAGCCAATTGCCTTAGCACCTCAAGAAGGTTCAGCACCAGCTTTTTTGTTGCCATCTCTCCTATTGCAAAAAGGTAAAATCAAGGTCAAAAATCATAATTCAACATATGATAGAAGAAGAAAAAGATGCTTACCAGCCTGAGCCTTCTTTGAAGCCAATTACCCTTGGAAACGCAAAAATATATAAGCTTTGATGAAATCAGGTTATCATCGAAAATAAGAGATCTTTGGCAAGACGCCAAAGACCTAACCATCTCAACCCTCTCCAAATTTTATGCACTAAGCTTGGGTAACTCACTCCACGTGATTGTATCCTCAAATAATCTAAGCACTTGAATGTTGTTGTTAGGGTTTCAATTACCATCAACAAAGAAATACTTATTCTTCCAATTCTTATTGCAGGATGGGTTGTCCATTATAAGATTGTGCTTCCCATGACGAGTTTGAAGATAGTACAACCCAAGGTTCTTTATTAGGTTCCTTTTTATGCAGTACATATACTCAATTTCTTCAATTAAGGGAGTATAATCCGAGATTTGACTCCACAAAATAAATAAACCTGACAAAATTCTCCAATTGTTGAGATTCAGTTGGTAGGGAATAATACCAAAAAACTCGAAGATTCTGGTAAAATAGTCCTAGAGTGGGAGTTTGACCCTAAGGTAAAATAGTTCTTCATTGAAAGAAATTTCACAATTAGGAGGGTAGCTAGGAAGCTCATCCTTCTCAGGAATCCTAAGGTAAATTTCCTCAAGAATGTTATAACAACGGGTATAAGCTTCTAAGTCTAACTCTGTAATGGAAGAAGGGAACCAATCCGCTTTAAAATGTGTAATGTGTCTCATTGCCTCTGAAGCAGGGAGAGGAGCAGAGACAACAACTAGCTCTTCCTCAGAGTTGTTTCCCTTGGAAGCAGTCTTATTATCACTTGAAACAGAGCTCATCTCTATTCACAAAAGAGAAAAATAAAACATCAAGAGCTGCTCCGAGTCATCAACAACTCATGAAATATTTATTTAAAGTCTCTTACCCTAGAAAACTATTTAACTTTTTTCCCAATCAACTAAATTCGATAAAAATAAATAGTTATAAAGGGATAACAGAGACTTACCAATTCTTGGTTAAGGAAGAAAAGAAGTTTAGACAGAGAATTCTTGCTTGAAGTTCGAAATCTTGTTTCTATTGACACTACTTACAATAGAAGAAAGTTGCAGTATGAAATGAAGATGAACGGAGTGAAAGCAAATGTATTTAGAAGAGCAAAGAAACCCTAATAGTTGATACGAGAAAAGGATCAAAGGAAGAGGTAAAGCCACGTTGGATGAGAAGTTAGAGGGTGGTCCTCATAAATGCAAAAAAGGGGCTACCATCATGAGGGCAAATAAGATCTTTTGAGGCCTGAAATGATGTGACCTAGTGAACCAGTTGAGGGTTGCCGCGTGGATGAAGGCTATCGAATTTCAAGTTGAAAATTTAAAGTTGGTATATAGGCACGTCTTTTCAAGTCGCAATTTTTAGTTTTTATCAAAATGTTACTTTTTGACTAAAACTAGAAGACTTGATATTGGGGATGCAGTCTAAGATATGAGTAAAGCCCAAGAGGCTGTGAGCCCTAAGTAAGCAGTACTGAACTCAAGTTAAAGTCTCACGAAGGATGGAAGAAGAGCTTAGGAGATACAATTCAGGGGGATAACAAGGACTTTAGGTATAGTGAGGGTTGAGACCTCCTGAGATCAGATAAAATGTTTCGGGTTTTAGGAGTAGTTTGATCAAGGTCTCATAAATACAATGTAGTCTAAGCTCATCTCAAAAGAATGAAAGAGTCTCAAACAAAGACTTTTGAGACCTCTTGGCAGTTACGTATCCGCAAAGAATTCATTCTCTTTTCAATTTCTTAATGGATTATAAAGGAACCTTAGCCTAGTAGATGTATTCTGTAAATAAGGCTCATTTTGTAATAAAGATCCATGGCCTGGTAGACATATTTTACAAGAAAGGCTTGAAATCCTACAATATCCGAAAAGCCAATGCTTATAAAATAAAATTTTTGTGATTCTCGAAATCCAAATACGATTGAAATTGTAATTTCTAGACTTTATAAAATTTTGTTAAATTTAGGAGACTTGAGAAAAAGCGACTTATATAAAAAAGGGGATTAAGGAAAACTAGGTACGCTTGCATGATAAAGTAACTCTAGAATATACATATAGTATGCCTCTGGAAAAATAGTCATTGTCTCGTTGCTTATCTCTCTTAAAAATTAACAAGCAAAATCTTATTTTAAACATCGGAGGGATATCGTCGGACTTTCCACTTTTCACCCGCTTTGTTTTTGTTATGGTTTTAAGTTGGACGATATTCGAATAAATGAAGACAATTGAGGCTAGTGCACACACTTCCTGTAAAGATTTTTGCCGCCTCAACATATATATTTCTTGGTTTGTAGCTCATTTTGTTCAAATGTTTTTTAATTATTCAAAATAAAAATAGTATTTATTGTTTGTTAAAAATTTAAAATCTGAATAAAATTAGATGTCTGAATTATTTAATATTTTAATTAAAATATAAAAATAAATATAAATATAAATTTGTTTGTAAAAGTGTGAAAAATAACTTTATTTATTCAACTAGAAATATATGAAAATTCTAATTGAATTAAATTAAAAAAATAGATTTTGCATTCTATACCGACCAACAAAAATTTTATGTAAAAATATATTTTCAAATTTTTTTTGCATGGTTTGATTATTACTAAAAAAAAGCTTACAACAAATAGTTTACAAGAATTAAAAAGTTATTTTAGTTTTAGGAGAAACTCAAATTTTGGGTTTGTAGAAATATTTATTTTTAAACTTTTTTAAAAGGTTAAATTTTTGAACTAGCCTTATTTTATTTCAAAAAAATTTACTTCATTTCTTCCTTAACATAATTTTTAAAAAACTTATCTGTTAAGGTAATTATACAATTATTAGTAGAAAATGTACTTACAACCAAACAACCAATAATTTTTTTTTAATCAAAAGATCAACTTAAAAAATTACAACAAACAAATCCTAATTATCTAAATTACTTCAATTTTTTAATTGTTTCCTACTTTTATTTTTAAATTTTAATTGTATTTTATGAAAAAGTAATTATTATAATAAATATATTTTGTTAATATTCTTAAATTAATTAATTATTTTTTATTGGACAAATATAGTTATTTTTAATGAAAAAATTTATACATTTCACAATTAAAAAAATTAAATTAACTTCGATTTTTATTTTTAAATATAAAATAATAAAATCCTAATGAATCCTCTTTTCCCCTCCACTTCTACAACCAAACAAAAAATATCCTCATTTCTTTGAGGATTTCTTCCATTTTCTCCCTCCAATCTTCTAAGCAAACACACATCAAATATTTAGAGAAAAATAAAATAAAATAAAAAATAAAGCGTCCATAAAATTAGAATAAGATGTTCATGCAACATGTCTAAATAGGAAATATAAAAGTAAAGAGATTGGAAAGGGTGACAAGGCATTGATGGTCAAAGTAAAAAATGTACTATCTTTTATTATAATTCAATAAAGTAAAAGTCAAAATTGGAATTCGAGAAAGAAGATATATGTATTAAAAAATGGTTGCCGATGGACCAGTCAATATATGTACATATTTTTTAAATCATAGATTACACTGCCGTGAATTATTTTATGTAAAAAGGGTTAATAACATTGTGGTTGTTAAATTCTATAATATTTTTAAATAAAAACAAAAGTTATTCATCTGTATCAGATAGATCCTCACTCTCGATTGAAATGATTGGAATACCTATGTTGTTTTTACATTTCAGATCAAAAATTCAATTATTATAAGGGTAATTTAGGTATTATAATTCCAAAAAAGAACTTATTTCATATAAAATGATAAATAGTATCTTTGTTTAAAAATATTTGAAACATCAAAGATCTAAATATTATTAACCACATTTTAATATTTTATAATTGAAGCTAGCAAACGGCGAACTTTGAAAATTGAAGCCAACATTAATCACATGTCAGTTATGAATATATACACACAGAAGGACCAGGATACGTAGCTCGCACACCCAGAGATCAAAATGGGGTTGGATTTCTTGTGGTTGATTCTTTCAATTTTGGTAGGCACTTACGTTGTTCTGTTTGGGTTTCTGAGGAGAGCAAATGAGTGGTATTATTCTACCAAACTGGGTGAGAAGAGCCGTTATCTTCCTCCAGGTGACATGGGATGGCCTGTGATTGGTAATATGATACCTTATTTCAAAGGTTTTAGATCTGGTGAACCTGAAAGCTTCGTCTTCGACTTATTTGAAAAGTATTTATTCTCAATTCTATGCTTAATTTCATTTTATCAACGTTGAGCTCGATTTAATATGATAATGACTATATATAATTTTATCTTGTGTTTTTTTATAGATATGGTCGAAAAGGTATATACAGGAACCACATATTTGGGAGCCCAAGTATCATAGTTGTCGCACCTGAAGCATGCAGACAAGTGTTTTTGGATGATGATAACTTTAAAATGGGCTATCCAGAATCCACAAATAAATTAACATTTAGAGGATCATTCAATACTGCTTCAAAAGAAGGACAAAGGCGTATACGCAAGCTAGCAACAAGTCCAATCAGGGGCCATAAGGCAATAGCCATTTATATTGACAACATCGAGGAGATTGTGGTTAAATCTATGAACGAATGGGCCAGTATCAATAGACCAATTGAGTTCTTGTCTGAGATGAGGAAAGCCACTTTCAAGGTCATTGCCAACATCTTCCTGGGATCAAGTAGTGAAACTGTCATTGGATCAGTGGAACAATACTATGTTGATTATGCTAACGGATTGATTTCTCCGCTTGCCATTAATTTACCTGGTTTTGCTTTCCATAAAGCAATGAAGGTAAAATTCAAAATTATAGATTTTGCTCCAAGTAAATATATTTTCATAATTGTTTTTGAATAGACCTAAACAAAAGCAAATGAGCTACTTAATGATGATGTTTTTGTTAGGCACGAGACATGTTAGGAGAGATCCTTGAACCAATCCTGAGGGAAAGGAAGGCAATGAAGGAAAATGATCAGCCAAAGGGAAGGAGAGGATTGGTTGATTTATTGATGGAAGTTGAAGATGAAAATGGTGAAAAACTGGATAATGTCGATATCGTAGATATGCTAATCGCATTTTTGTCAGCTGGTCACGAAAGCTCCGCGCATATTGCAACATGGGCAATAATCTACCTACATCAACATCCAGAAATGCTGCAAAAAGCGAGGGTGGGTTAGATTTAAGTTAATCCTTCAAGAAATTAAAACAACTCTCAACTGCACTGGATTTCTTCAAATTTTCAAATTGAAGCACACATACCACTAGTTATACTGGAAAGTAAATCCACGCACACATATATATCATAAAGGCTATTTCAATTATTGAAATTAATTTATCTTGATTGGCAGAAAGAGCAAGAGGAGATTGTAAAGAGAAGACCACCTTCACAGAAAGGATTCAGTATTGAAGAATTTAAACAAATGGAATATATTTCCAAGGTACATTATTGTTGTGAGAAATTAGAGGATCTATAAGGCATATACGATAATGAATATTTATTCGATATGTTTCTTTTACAAATCAAAGTTGTCTGAAATAATTTACTTGACATATTAATGTTGATAGCATGCATCACTAATACAGATCATTGTAATTAACGTATTATTTATTTATTTTTTTATCTAGGTAATAGATGAAACATTACGCATAACCAATCTCTCATCGTCAGCTTTTCGAGAGGCAGAAACAGACGTAAATTTACAGGGTTACATCATACCCAAAGGATGGAAAGTTTTGCTTTATAATAGAGGTGTTCATCGTAATCCTATAAATTATCCAAGCCCAAAAGAATTTAATCCTTCAAGATGGGAGGTAAGAGTATATGACAAATGAATTATTACTTAATCTTAATAATAAATTATTTCTTTTTCGCGTATACTGGTGTATATGCCAATCTCTGTTGTTTAAGCAAACGTAGACTGCTGACAATTTTATTTGCTAATTTGTGAGCAGAATCAAACAGCCAAACCAGGAGCTTTTATCCCCTTTGGAGGAGGACCAAGGATTTGCCCCGGAGCTGATCTAGCCAAACTTGAAATGTCCATTTTCATTCATTATTTTCTCCTTAACTATAGGTAAGTAAATTCGTCATTTTTTCTGGTTTCTTTTCTTATCAACTGTTACAATTTTAGAAAATAATCATTAAAAACAAGAAAAGGAATATGAGTTATTGTAATTGCACAAATATTAATGTCATATTCTTTTTAACTCTTTTCAGGCTTGAACCACTGAATCCCGAATGTCCAACTGAGTACTTACCAGTACCAAGGCCTTCAGACCTTTGTCTTGCAAAAATAATTAAGCTCAAATGATCATCTGCTCTTTCGAAAATGTTTGTTTAATCTTCAAAATATGCTTCTCGTCAACTGGATATTAAAAAAATAAAGACGATGTATCGAAAAGTCAATTATTACAGTTGTTTATTTTTACATTTTGCTATGGCCATATGAATATTAATTATTATTTTTTTTTAAAAAAAAGATATGTAACATTGATTAAACTCAACAAAAATAGTCATATTAACTATTAAATGCATATTAAAATTTAGAAACGATGTGAATCCTTTGCACAAAATAATAACATCATATGAGCTATCATTACCAATAAGCGATTTGCATAAATTATGGTTCTCGGAAAATATCTTTTTTACCCTATCAAATTGCCCTCCTTTATCATTGTGTAAAATTTGAAATGATTATCCATTGTATTTATTTTTTATTTTTTCTACAGGAGAGGTGTAGTACATATCTTATGTAACCTATAAAGTGATTTTAGGGAAAATAACAGTTAGATTTCCATAATATAGTCTCAGTGACATATAGATTCCTAAGTTGAAATTAATTGTTATACACACCCATAATATTGTAATTTATAAAGTAATTTTTTTTTTAAAAAAAAATTATTCTTTATTCTTAGTTACAAAGATCAATATACACATTTGGTAGCTGACAATAATGGAGAAAAGTAACAAAAAAGATATGTTTGACAATTAGTTTCAACTTGAAGGTCTGCATGTAACTTAGGCTTATATTATAGGTGTTTATCTATCATTTCCTGGTAATTTTATTCTCACTAGCATTTTCATTAATTACTTGTCTTTGGTATTGCGGTACATCTTTGATTTTTATTTTCACATTTTACTTACCTTTAGCTCCATGAAAAGTTTATTTAGGATGAGAAAAGTTATGATATTTAAATCATAATTATTGTGAGATAAAATGACTATAATAAGCATTAGTCTATAATTAAGTGGTAAATATTAACTATTAAATAAAAATGAGTATTTATCAAATATTTTTATTATTATAATTTTAAAATAAAAATAACAATTCCAAACATATTAGAAATATTATTGATTTCTTAAATATACGACTATGACAATGACAAATTTCTATTGTTTGACGGGGCAATGTTATGGTGCATTCAGTTTTACCATATGCTTTTTTTACTTTATGTCACTCTTTCATTTTAATCTCTAACTCAGTCATTGTATTTTTATAAGTTGAGAATTGTAACGACAGAATTAAAAATTACAATGAAAGAATTGAAGAATATAAAGGAAGTGCGAAATAAAATGTAAGTATGCATAGTGCAGCTAAAGATGACAGCGGATCAAGTTTGGTACGGATATTTTTAAAATCATATTTGCATCTACAAAAATAATTTAATACCATACTCGTACCAAATTCGCAATGGGTTTCATAATATTTACTAGATCCGCTTAAACGGATGTTTAATATTTACCAAATCTGTGCGGATATCCACGAATTTTTAGCAAGGTTTTAATAGAATTTTCGGTATTAATTCAAAATAAAATACATCATTCACATAGAGTTAGAGAAATCTATGAATTAATAATGCTAAATAAAAAAAAATTAGAGATATTAATTTTATAATATTGATTTATGCAAATATAAAATTCAAAGTTAATAATAATATTTAATGTTATAAACTCATTATTTTTTATCTATTATTGTATAATATGTATTAATAACTCAAAAGTTTATATATATATATAAACTTTTAAATTAAATTATTTAATTTAAATTGGAGATATTAATTAGTTTATATATATACAAACTATTAAATTATATAAATTATATATATAAATATATAATTTAATAATTAAAGAAAAAAATAAATATATATTATATAGAATGATTGTTATAGAATAAAAATATTTTAAAAAAATTATTGACAATGAGATAATATAATAGACAAATAGATACAAATATATGCATACAAAAAAAAAAGATATTAATATAAAAAAGATGTCGTTTTGATAGTTTTAAAAAAAAATCCACGGATATACCTACTGATATTTATCCGTATCTATATCCATTCCAAATCCGTTGCGAGTTTTAAGTTTATTTATCAAATCCTTCCCAAGCCCACTAAAATACATACCAAACTTGTACCATAAAGATCGGGTAGGAGCGGGTTTGTAGATAAAATTGCTATACACCATATTACCTTTTTTTTTTCTTAACAATCAAATTAGTTCATTGATGCAATATATATTTTGGCCCAATTGTTTTATTGCGATGTTAGGTTTGTAGGCCTATGGACTAGAATGTCGTAAATTTTGATGATTTGACTCTATAACACCTAAAATTCAATATTTTTAAAGTGATGAACATTCATAGATTCAATTTATCAACAAGTTACCAACTTTAATTAATTTAGTCAATTAATTAAAACAATACACCACAAAACAAGAAAAATTGATAAGCAATTTTAAAGTGGTTCAGATTTTCCAATCCTACATCCACGAGGTCAGACCCAATGTAAAATTATCCACTAAGAAATCAAATAATACAAACACCAATGGACTCATGCAAACTAAAAACTCTCTCCTTTTGTTGTCGTTGTATTGTTAAATCTTCTAGGTGAACTTATTCAGCGATATCCCCTCGCTTTAATGTTGTCAAACTCTCTTCGACTTGTTCAATGAGATCTCATCATTTTGAAGGTGTTGAAATCCCTTCAACTTGTTCAGTAAGACCCCTTGCTTCAATGTCGTTGAACTCCCTTCAACTAGCACAGTTTCTTCTCCCGAAGAAAATTTTGTTCATCTCCCAATGAACAATACCAAACATCTTAACAACTCTTAAGAGATCTAACTTTCCAAATTAAACAAAACAAAAAATATAGACTAATAATTTTTACTAAGTTCTTTTCACTTTAAAGCATGAATGATTACATAAAGAGGTGTTCAAAGCAGGTTTCGATTTCGGTTTCAGTTCTACTCGGAACCGGAACCTACTCTAAATAAATTCGGTTTCTAAATTTTAAAACCAGAACCTATCCTATTTTCGGTTCTGATTCGGTTCCAGTTCAAAAACAGGGTACCCTGTTTATCAAATACACGTATCAGAATCATATTTCTAATTCTAGCGACCATATATATATATATATATATTATGTTTTGAGATGCATGTAAGTAAAACAAGTACCCAAAACAACAGTGAAAATTACTCTAAATTAAGGTTTATCAACAGTACTACATGCATTACTTGTATATAGTCACAATAATATAACCATATCAAAGTATGACTAATCAAATGCATTGACACGCTATTGTATAAGATAACAAATATATATCTTCTGATATCACATAATACACATTACATCAAAAACCTAAACCTACATTCATATTCATTAAAAGTGAAACATATCAAACAACAATTGCCAACAAGCAAGGACAAATCAATCATTTCTTTCATTCAAGTAGAAATAAATAGAACCTAGGTTTATAAATTTAAACCTGAGGAGAGTTCTTTAAACCAAGTTAGGAGTAAAGTCCGTAATGAAGGACTCCTATATTGGCAACTGAAACAGCCTGTTGATATCCTTCGACCATAGCAATAGCTTCATGGTATCTTACCTAAATTAATCCAGCCACAAATATACATAAAAAAAAGGTCTATTTGAAATGCAGTAAGTATTTAACTAACAATTACCTGAGCGTTTTTGCAATTTTTCAAATGTCAAGCAACATTAACTTACAAAGATAAATACCAAAACAAAAGTGAAAAATTACCATGGCTTCCAAATAGTGTAATCTGTCTCTAGACATTTCCTCTCTTACCTGCAAAAATTAAATTAACAATCTAAGAATTCAGCTTCCAACTAAACAGATATAAAAACCGACATTTATTTCTTTTTCCAAAATTTTACAAACATCTATTATTTAATTAACCAATTTAAAATTCAGCTATTCCAATAGATGAAAACTAAAACTTATGGAAATGTCATGGGACAAAGAATGTATGATTTTGTGATTTAGTGAAATATTAGGTAAAGTCAACAATTTTTTTTTCTAAAATAGTTAAATATAACCTTAGATTTCACTAAGAAAATAACATCACAAGGAAAATAACTGAGTTACGTAGGAGCATTTCCTTGCCACTAAAACACATTAGTTTTGGATTCTAGTTTCACACGAAAAAAAAGCATAATTTTACAAAAATAAATCAATTGAAGGAGAAGATAATGCCGAAATCTACATACGAATTGCCTAGAATTTTAAACTTTAATCAACTTTACAAATATAATACAAACAAAATCGTTCTAAAACCCTGAAATCCCAAACTCATAAATATATTAGTTAGAAATTAAATTATAATTCATTCAATTAAAAAAAACACATTACAAATAAATTCGATAATTTTGTCTCTCGAAACCTTAATTGAGTATCAAATGAGGCATGATGAGTTTAACGGTAGTAGCTGTTTCCGATGTGAGGCAGCCTTTGGCTTTCTCATCACTCTCTAATATAGCAAAAGCATAGCCTAAATTTAAAATTTCATGGCAGCTTTAGGTTGGTTAACGAGAACTTAGAGAGAGTTTGTGAATCGACTTTATCGCCGTCGCTGAAATTAGTTCCATTAGATGGCTAAATTGGTACCATTCTGTTAGTAGAGAGAGAAAAAAAACAAGAGAATGGAAAAAAGAAAAAAATGAAGAAGAAAAACAATCAAAAACTTTAGGGTTGGAGGAGAGGAAAGGAGAGTGAAGAGTGACAGACACAATCGATCGATGGAGAGAAAAGTAAAGAGAAAATGAAGTTAGCTTAGATTATGATTTTGTTATTTTAATTTTTTTAGTCTAGTCGAATATGGGTCAGATGGGTCAAATTCGGTTTATCGGTTCGTTTTGGTTCGGTTTCATAAAATAGAGAATCGGAACCGAACTGAAACTGAACCTATCGGTCTGGTTACATAAGGTTCCAGGTTGACCCGGAACCTATGAACACCCCTAATTACATAAACAACTTAGAAAAACACAACAAGAGCAAGGAGAATATAAATCACGCACAAAGCTCTCTCAATGGTGCTATGAAAGACAAGTTACAATTATGATAATAATAATATATATATATATATATATGTATATACTAAAACCCTAAGCCTTATTTAAAGAAGATTTTTTATTTCCTAAATTCTTAAAGGAATAAATCTTTCTAAATTGGAAAAAGACTTTCTTTACTAAAACTCTCATTTCCCAATAATTCTTATTTCCTTTAAGTTGTAGAATTAACATTATTCGTTTCATAGTTAAACTTGATGACCACACTAACATAAAATAACTAGAAAATACCAAACATTACAGAATACGTCAATGAAGTTTTAATTCATACATCTATAGTAATTTACTAAAAGATGCCAACTTTGAAAATTCTAATAATCTCATCATTTGGCGAAACATTTCCATGTTCATTATTCAACTTGAAATCACACAACTCAAACACAAGAACAAAAACACAAGTGTAGCAAAGTAACACTTCGTTTTTAAGTTAACATCCATAATAATCCATAAAAAGAATTATAGAAAGAAGAACAATACCATATGACAATATGAATAACTCCCCCTAAGTTAATTACCCTAATGTATCATCTTTAAGCATGTCATTTCTAACTACTCTCCCTTTTTGCCAATCATTTCTATCTACTTCCCCTTTTTGCTAAAAAGAGCCAAAGAATTCACAATAATCACTAGAAGGAGTAAGCCATAAAGCCATAAACAATTTTAGGTAATCAAAAATAAAATCCAATGAAAAATTCAAGGATCAAAATGCCTAAAATGAACATTTCCCAATAATCAAGCATGCGAGAGCAAAAATACAACATAAAAATAACCAAATGGCATAAGAAAAATCCAATCATAAAAGCCAAGGTTAATATCATCTAAGAGGAAAAAACTACTTAAGATTCCAAATATTAAAATCAATTAACATTTGAAAATGTAAAACTAACTGTTAGTTGAAATAATAAAAAAAAAACAACCTATCAAGAAGTAAATCAATTTAATGATGACACAATGAGGTTTATAGCGGTGTTGAAGAGGTCATCGTTCTCTACTTTAAGGAGCAAAGAGATAGAGCTGCAGTGGCTAGAGGCTGTGAAACGTGAAGTGAAATTTTAGAAACAGAACGTTTAGATGTATACACAGAAATATCAGGAACAACCATGGCTAGTTTAAGAACATGAGTAGTATGTACCAAAGTAAAAGGAATAGAGATATTTAGAGCTAAAGTATCAGGAACATGAGACTACAATACCAAAGTATGAATATCAACAATTGTTGTAAATGTAAGAGAGACCAATAGAAGCTCAATTCGAGTAAATTGTTAAATGGACTGTGCCTGCTACTTTAGTTTAAGATCCTTACGAGCAAAAATTCGCTAAAGCTCATTACGCATATTCTCTAACCATGCAAGATAAGTAGCCAAGGAACCCTATGATGCAGAAGCAGTAGAATTACAAGATGGCTCCCCCTTAGATGGTACGGATGAGCAATTTTGAAGAAATTTTTTTAACATACCCAAGACATGTAGAGCAGCATATAAACTCTCATATTCAGCTTTGATGTTCCTTTGATCTATTAAGATGTCATAGATCAAGGAAGGGAATGGTAGAACATTCCTTGTAAGTTTGTTACCTGCATAAGAGATAATAATAGAGAACATATTTCAACCCAAATTAAAAGGTTGTCCTTTACCAATAGTGATCAATACCTAACCAAGTTCTTGCAAAACTGTTGTGTGGTGTAATGTCAGCGACCAATTTGAAATACAGTTGAATACGAAGTCGAATAAAATGTGGTTATCGAAGAGGCTCACAAATTGAACTCAATTGACCATGTGGAATCAATACCCATAAGTTTTGAAGCAATTTTATTTGGTGAAAACACTAGAGTACTCGACAAAGTTACAACATCAAAGTCCTTACTTCTAACAAACTTGTTAATAACAGTTGGGGAAAAGTAAAAAACATGGCTTCGAACATACACAAAATGATACCATGACGAATTTGTTAAAGTAATTTATGCCGACATGTTTGCATAAAATTATAAACAATTGATGCAACAAATTGACTAATACATGTAACACTTTCAAGCAGATTAGTTTTCACGAATAAATCAACAACTACACAACCTGTAAATTGTTCCAATTGAACTACTTGTTTACACACAAGCTTCCTACCATTCATTATAAAGCACAAGTTTTGACCTTCTATTGTATAAAAGTGATGAGAGGAGTCCTTAAAAACATCACAATGAGAGTAAGAATGTACTTGTTTTCCCTTTCATTTTTCATATTTTCCTTTTCCCTTTAGAGTAGCATGAACTAAAGGCCTTGATGAAATCAATTATGAATCTGAGTTATAAAAATCAGTCACCGGTCGCTCTAGGTTTTCTACACTATGTGGAGGAGATAACACATTGTTGATTTGTGCATCTTCCTTATTGGAATCCGATGATATGATGTGAGATATCGTTAGTGGAGGAGCAGGAACTTACGCTTTCCTTGTGTGAAGAGGAGTCGGTTAAATCGAACAATGTCGTGAAGCCCATATTAGAAAGCTTGTGGACAGTGGATTAAGATCACCAGTGGTCGCTTGAGAAGACTCGCGACATTGGATTTCAAAGGGTTGTTATGTGTTCTCACTGCGATTGTCACAAGTAAGAATAAATTTGGAGAAAGGTCATAAACGAGTAAAATTCTCAATTTAAATTTAATATGACAAATTTCAATTGAACCTTTTTCTTTTCTTCAAAAATATAAGTGACACCCCAACATAAAGAATTCAAAATTATACTTAAGCCTAAAAATATTGAAAACATAGCAACATAGTAACCATAGAAAGAGTTCAAAATTCGGTTTGTGAACAAAATTTCTCAAAAAGTTGCAGAGCATGTTCATGTGAGACATTTTTCTAGAAATTACAAATTAACACAAATTTCATAAATTAAGCAAAATAGCCACACAACATGAATAATAATTGCAGTGTGGCCTAAATTTAGACATAATATACAAATAATTCCATATATCTCATAAAAATCAATTAAACAAATTTGAAAATTTTGAACTATAAGAAGTGAATAATTCATGTCAACATGATTTTCTAATTTTTTCTCAATTCAATGTGCATTAAAAAATATCAGGTAAAGATTTGTCTATTCCAAGTTATGGTAGAAAGTGTTCAAGTTCAAATATTGACATTCACTCACTAATTTGAAAATTCAAATCATGCAACACAATAATTTACCTCAAGTAAGTTCTAGATATTGAATTATGAGAATTACCTAGAGCACACATCTATAACTTTGCTCAAAGAGACAAATCTATTTGTATCAAAAGGTTTGGTAAAGATGTTTACAAGTTGATATCAGTTTTAACATGTTTTAATGTGACAATTTTATTTTCAACCAAATCTCTAAAGAAATGATGCCTAATGTCAATATACTTTATCCCAGAATGTTGCACAAGATTTTTAAAAATATTTATTCCACTTGAATTATCTCAATAAATAGTTAGAGATCTTGTATAATACCATAATCCTCAAACATTTGTTTCATCCAGAGCAATTGTACACAATAGATTCCTGCAACAATATATTTGGCCTCAATAGTAAATAAGGAAATTGAGTTTTGTTTCTTGTTGTACCATGAAGTTAAGTTGTTTCCAAGAAAGAAACATACTTCAGTTGTACTCTTATGATCATCTACATTACCTGCCCAATAAGTATCATTAAAACCAACAAGATTAAAGTTAGTGTCCTTAGAATACCAAATATTATATACATTAGTCCCATTTACATGACGAATAATTCTTTTAACAGTAGATAAATGTGACTCTTTAGGATTAACTTGGTAGCTAGCACAAACTCCTACACTAAAGCTAATGTTTGGACTACTTTTTGTCAAGTATAGAAAACTCTTAATCATGCTTATAAACAAGCTCGGATCAACACTAAAATCACCATCATCTTTTAATAATTTTGCATTAGTCCCCATAGGCATTCTCTTGTGTTAGATGGTTTCCAACTCAAATTTCTTGACTAGGTTTTTAGCATGCTTACTTTGAGAGATAAATTATATCCTCAAGTTGTTTAACTTGGAAACCTAGAAAAGAAGTTAGTTCACCAATTAAGCATATCTTAAATTTATTCTTCAGAAGTAGAGCCAAAAATAATGTCATTAATATAAATTTGAGCAATAATAATTCCATAATTAAAAGTCTTGATGAACAAGTTTTATCTACTCCCTCTCTCTTGTATCCTTTGTTACTTAAAACGTAAGTCAATCTCTCACACCATGCTTTAGCAGTTTGTTTTAACTCATACAAAACTTTTTTTAGTTTAAACACATAATCAGGAATGTTATGATCTTCAAAACCATTGGATTGTTTTACATAGGCTTCCTCATTCATGATTACATTCAATAATGCACTTTTTACATCCATTTGAAATAATTTAAAGTATATAACAAATGCAATAGTAAGAAGTAATCTAATTGATTCTAATATAGCCACTGGAGTAAAAATCTCATCAAAATCAATTTCCTCAATTTATATGTATTATTGAGCAACTAACCTAACTTTGTTTCTCACTATATTACCACATTCATTAATTTTATTCTTAAAAATCTATTTGGTTCCAATAACATTAGTGTGTTTAGATCTAGTCATTAGTGTCCACACATTATTTCTAATAAATTGTTCCAATTCTACTTGCATAGTAATTACCCAAGATTCTTTTAACAAAGCTTTTTTCAAATTTTTTGGTTCAATAAAAAATGTATAATAAACATATTTGGCCATATGACCATACTTCTACCTTGTGACCATACTTTCTTGAGATTACATGAGATCAAAGGGATAGTTTTTCTTTATTCTAGAAGATGGTTTTCTTCTGATTTGATATGAGATGTTGTGGTCTGAGTAGTAAGAGACACCAAATTGCACACCCAATTTAGATTCATAATCTATTTCATTCTATTTGTAGTTTCTGTCACAACAGTGTCTCCATTATTTGTTGCAACAAACTAGGCTCCAAATGTTTTGCTATTTTCAGCATTTTCCTTTATAGTCTAAATTTGATCTTACTTGTTGTTAGCAATACTTGTGACTTCTTCCTCTTGTGACTAATCTTCGATTATTTCTTCCTGAACAAGACTTATGAGATCCATGGGAAGTAAATAGAGTACCTTGGATGTAGAGATATGTTGAACAACTTTATGTTTGTACTTGAGCTGCTTTCCAAGTTGACACAGACTACTAACTATAAGTTGTCTTTTGTTGAGTTTTAGAGCACCATGAATAGCACATGTATTCATAATCTTGGTTAGGTTATTATAATTTAAATGCCCAATGTTTTAATGCCATATTTCTATGTTATCGAAATCCACTTTATGATAAGTTAGTGGATGTGCCTAAGGATAACAATTGTAAGTTGATCTAGACACTTCCAAAACACAATTCTCAAGTTTGTCAAACATATGACATTTTTCTTGTGTAAATTTTACACACAAATCCTAATCGCAAATTTGACTAATGCTAATTAAATTCGCCTTAAGATTTTGAACATGAAAAATATTTTTCAGCTTTGGAAATCCCTTAACACCAAGTATTCTCTTTCTAAACATCATTTTTTGGCACCATCACTGAAAGTCATATATGAACAACTATGATAATACACCAAGCTTTCATGGTTTCTTGTCATATGTTTGGATTAACCATTATCAAAATACCAAGAGTTAGTAGCACAAGCTTTCAAAGATGTATAAGCAACAAGACCATAAATCTATAATTTCTTTACCCACATTTTTCTAAGTCTTTGAGGAGTCTTAGATTTTGATTTCATGTCATTTTTCAAGAATTTAAAATATTTAAAGCAATTAGGTCAAATGTGACCTTTAATGTTGCAAAAATGACAAGTAGAAACAAATCTTTTGGTTTTACCTTATGAATCATAGGATTGATGATTTGAAAACTTACCTTTATTTATGCTATAAGAACTAAAATCGACAAGTAATGCTTTTACAAACACGGTTTTAGAACAAAAGGATTTTTCACTATGATAACCTAGTCTTTATTAATTGCTCTTAAAGATGTGCACTAGAATAAATCGTGTCATATGGTTCAAGGATGTCATCCTTATGTATATATATTTCTATAATTAATTATAAATTAGTTTACGATTAATAAAAATGGCTTTCATATTATTTTGCATGTTCAGTTGCTAATTTATATTGTATATATATATATTGCAAAATGAGATCCCGTAATGTATTATGATATCAACATTCTATTTGCAAAGAGTTGTAGATATGAGTATAGATTCTATGATTTAAATACATCCGAATCAGTTCCCGGTTAAGGTGATATCATATAAGAGTATAACATTACATGACTGGCATGTTTAATGCTACCAATGATTAGTATTAGATGATAATAATTGGATGAGGAGTCTCAGGTCACAAGAGCATAAACATAGGTATTACGTTGAAGAACGTGTTACCAAACGTGACAAATCACATGGGTGATTATCCATAGTCAATGATACATCACACATCAGGATCTATACCAAAATCAAAATCTCGTTCCGGAGGTATTCTAGGCAACTCAACTGGAAATACATCTAGAAACTCATTTACAACTAGGGTATTATCTAGCTGTTTCTCCTGAATTCATATATCCACTAAAATTCTATACTGCAATAACCAATCCGTTCCTAAAATGACATCAAATTCCTAGATCTTTAGATTAATAATATCTGCCTCCAAGATAGTATCTCTCTCTATCACCTCATAATATCTAAATACAACTTTTTCTAAGCAATCATTGCTCCAACGATGTATGTACAAATGAAAGATCTATTAGGTTTAAGGTCTATAAGAATGTATATGAGTTTACCAAAGATCAACACTATACCTGTACTCACATCAGGATTTACTTGAACCTATTCCTGGTTTAAAATAATAACTCTAGTCTGAACCTTAGGCTGGTTCCTCTGTATACCCTAAGCTGAGAAAATATAGAAGGTTGATCCTAAGTGAAATGTCTGGTCGACTTAGGTCTTCCAAAATTTAGGTAATTTTTTTATATGACATGTCTGCCCACAATAGAAGCATGTTAGTGGAGTACCAGAAGCGCCACTGTGTTACATATTACAATATAGGCATTCACTAACTCTTTGTGTCTACTAAGAACCTAAAGTAGACTTAAAAACATCAGATCCTTGTCTAAATCCAAATCCAAGGGATTCACCTGGAAAAAAATGAAAGATTACTAGTAAGGCTAGATACATAAGCACCGTTAGATGAACCACTGTTGTGGCTCTTCTTTGATGACTGACCTATCGAGATATTTAAACCCCTTTTCACTTGAAGACCTACCATTGCCTTCCTTTCTCCTATCAACTTTCTTTCTCGAAGTGCTAATTATACTATCTCTCAGAAACTTAAAGTACTGGTCACTGACATCCGTTCCCTAATGTCCACATTCAGTCCCGCCCTAAACTTGAAATAAAGAGTTTCCTCATTGGCAAACTCGAAATTAACTATGTCAGCTCTTTTAGTTGAGTATTGTATTCTATCACTATCTTACCTATCTGTCTCATATTCAAGTACTCTTGTCGTTTCTAGTTGTTATTGTAGTACATGAAGTACTAATTCTAAAATTCTCTCAGAGGATCAACCCAAGTTAACTATAAACCTAAATTTGACTAATATATTCCACTAGCAAGTAGCAGCATTATCCTGCAATAACCTTATAGTCACTCTCAACTTATCCTCATATTTTGTACCCATATCTTGCAAATTTTGTTATACTTGTCTCATTCATTTACTTGCCACTACGACATCATAAGTTCCTGAAGAAGATACACACCCTAACTATCTAGCTTCCTTAAGTAACTTGCATAGGTTATTGACATTGGAGTGTTATCATTGGTTCACTAGGTAGGTATCTTAAGGGAACTTGCTCAGGTTGAGCTAGTGTTTGGTTCTAACATTCCAATATGCTTTAAAACTTGTCCACATCTCTAATGGCATATTAATTGACATTTCTCTACCAAGCTATGAAAATGGAGCCGTTTGTACTAATTGAGGAAATTGGGATACGTATGAGGAATCTACTGGTTCCTCTTTAAGTAATAGTACCCTAAAGGGTCTATTCCTTCCTTTAATAGTACACAGAGTAAGTATGCATCCTTACTTACTACATAAAGAACTAAGTTTGATCATATATGCTTCACAACAGCATATACCTATATACAACTTGACTCACTTAATGACAAGTGGATAATATAAGAAATCATTTTCAAAACTATGTTCAACCCGATTTAAAATTTCAAATTGTTTTCAAAACCTTTGAAAACCATTTTCGACTAATGGCTTTGATACCACTAAAATTGTCACACCCCGAACTTGGGTCCACTCATGACAACGGCCACAAACCCTCGTGATGCTCCCTTTACACTAGAAATACATCAAGATGTTAGAGATATGCCCTAGAACTAATCGTATCATATAGTTTAGGGACATCATTCTTATGTATATATAATTTTATAATTAATTGTAAACTTGTTTACGATTAATAAAATGACTTTTATATTATTTTGCATGTTCAGTTGTGAATTTATATTGTATATAAAATACAAAATGAGATCTCGTGATGTATTATGATGATAAGACTCTATCTGTAAAAAGTTGTAGATATGAGTACAGAGTTTTGCTTAGAATACATCTGAATTAGTTCTCGATTGAGGTGATGTCATATGGGAGTATGACATTGCATTACTGGTATGTTTGATGCTGCCAATGATTAGTATTGGATGCTAATAGTTGGGTGAAAAGTCTCAATCACAAGAGCATAAACATGAGTGATACGTTAGAGAACGTATTGTTGAACATGACCAGACGTGACAAATCACATGGGTGATTATCTATAGTCAATGATATGTCACATAGTTGTACTAGTATACCACTAGTCATTAGACCTGAGGTGTCACGGTTGCTCTCTGCACTGAGGAATGTTGTTGGCAATGTGTTAAAGTGTATGAGAACAGGTGATGACTAAGATGGAATCTACTGGTTCAGATGTTAGAACTTGAGATCCTAGGTGGAACTGTCATACACTAGAATAAAGTTTTTAGCCAAAGCATGTACACCCGGAAAGACTTTACTACATGTATGTATGACTTTATGGGTTTATCCGGTATATTTATTCATTTGTGTCTAGGAGTCATGACAACTTACTAGAGGTTACTCATGATCTGTAAAATCCTATTTTTTGAACATAGAGGTAAAATAGTTATTTCAGGATATTTATTATCAAACGTGTATGATTCAAGATTTAATTTACACATTATTGTGACTTAGAAGAACTTAAGTCGGCATAATGAAATGATTAGTATAGATTTATTCGTATGTTTAAAAAAAACTGAAAAGGGACCAAATTAAAAGGTTTTTAGGGACTAAATTGCAAGATTTTCAAACAGTAAAAAATAAAAACTGTAGCACACTGTAGAAAGTTACTATAGCACCCTAAAAACGGTCGACTGTTCTTGAGAAAGGTCAACCAGCAGTAACATGGTCATGGGTTACTGTAGCAAACTGATAGACTGAATTATGAGAAAGGTTGACCGGTTTGTTAGAAAAACCAATTTTTTTTTGAGGATTTTTGTGGATTTTTTAAGGTTTTTGAGGGTATTTTGGTTATTTTACCCTTTTTTTTATATATACCAAGCCTTTCATTTGTGTTTCATCATTCTCTCTCTAGAAAACCCCCAAATTCATTCTCTCTCTAAAATGACATCTCTCACTTCTCTATTCGATTTCTCAAATTTCTACCAATTAATTTTGAAATTTATACCACCAAATGATTCACTGACCTCTCCTCTTCATATTGATACAACATTTGGGCTAAGAAAAGCAAGAAACGATGACGAATGAATTTGAATTTCGAGAGAAAATTGGAGCTTTTCAATTAAATGGTGATTCGAGGTTTCTCAGGATATCTATGAAGTACCGGTAAGTCTAATTACCCATATTAAATAAGATTATGAGTATATTGAAATGTTAGGGTTACTGGTCATCTAAAAATTTAGTTTAAATACACGTAGAAAATCAAGAATTTATATTAATTTGGGTAAATTGGAGATGTATGGATGGTATATGTGTTGAATATTGTTTGGAAATGTGTATATCAGTTGTAGACGGAAATATGAATTTGAGAATTTTAATGATTTTGCATGGAAATGGTTAATAATAATAAATTGGTATTAGATTAAGTATTGTGAAGGTTGTGTGTGTAATAATCTAAGTTTATTGAGTGTGTTTGATGGACAAATATGTAAAATGTTATCGGATTCTAAGTAGCTTTTGGTATTCGATGAATATCGGGAGTTTAACATAGAATTATAAATTAGAATAAATCGGCCATGGGATTCCATTATTGGGAATCAGATAAATGGTCTAGTTAATAAAGCCTCGTGAAGTGAAATGTGACAAATTAAAGAGTTCTAGATGTATTATTCATGAACATTACATTTAAGGCATAATTGTTAATTATTCGAATATTGACATTTAAGAGTATTTACAGTGATTAAATGGTGATTCGAGGTTTTTAAGAGTATTTATAGAGTACTGGTAAGTCTAATTACCCATATTAAACAAGATTTTGAGAATTTGAGTACATTAAAATGTTAGTGTTACTGTTTATCCGAAATTTTTTTTTTTTAAATTTGCATAGAAAATCAAGAATTTATGTTAATTTGGGTGAATTAGAGATGTATGGATGGTATATGTGTTGAATATTATTTGGAAATGTATATGTCAGTTGTAGACGGAAATACGAATTTGAGAATTTTAATGATTTCGCATGGAAATGGTTAATAATAATAAATTGGTATTAGATTAAGTACTGTGAAGGTTGTATATGTAATAATCTAAGTTTAATGAGTGTGTTTTTATGGACAAATATGTGAATTGTTATCAGATTCTAAGTGGCTTTTGGTATTTGATGAATGTTGTTGCAAAATCGCAAGTGTACGAATCGAACAAGTAATAGAGTAATGAGAAAATTATCGTCCCACGAGGATTGTTGTAAATTA
>JAXCLQ010038949.1:0-22764 GCA_035584115.1 Cedrela odorata | reverse complement strand
TTATTTTTATATTATTTTAAAACTAAAAAAAATTGAAAAAATTAAAAAATTGATATAATCATTTTTTTATTTTTTTTTAATATACATTTTAGTTTTTTTTTTTTAATTTTTCACTCTTTATTTTTAAAATTTTTCATAATCAATAATGTCTTTATTTTTTTAAAATATAAATAATAAGCAATAAATGATAAAATTAATTTTTATTTTATTTTTAAAATTTTTTAACTTACAAAATTTTAAAAAAATTAATTAATTTTTTTTATGAAAATATTTTTTAAATTTATAGTAAATAAATTTAATTTTGTGAATTATTATTTATTCTGTAAATTTAAAAAATAAAAAATAAAAATTAAAAAAATTAAAATGTACAAAATAGGGGATACTGTAGTTTCAGTATTTGGGGATTTAGGGTTTAAGGTTTATAGAGTGAATACTGTAGCACGTACACTGTAGCGAAGTGACTGTAACACGTTTTTGGTCATGAGGGTAAAATTGTCTAAATGACTTGAAATTGGACCGATTGGTAAAACTGAATTAGGATTGGTCATATTAGTAAACAGAGGGTTATAACGGTTTATTTTGGAAATTTTCCCATATCACAAACACCAACACCCTTATATTTTAAAAAATATTATCTTAAAATTTATTATCACCTTGTATGTTTTACGGGCTTAAATATTGCTAAGTTTAACAAAAATCGTGGGCTAGAAGATGCACTTTCTTGCCATTGGCACAAGTGAACCTATGGAACGATGGCTGAATTACATGGACGGAATTCAAAATCTAGTTTCTTTTACTGTGGTACAAACCAGCTAGTAGATTTTTGCTTTCATTCGCCTATTTTGAAAAAAAAAAAAATTGAATAAATAAAAGTAAGAATATATTATTATAAAAGGATCATTAAAGAAAGGTTTTAACCTTTCAAGATGCTAAATGCTACAGCAAGTTTTGGAATCAGAGCCAGTTCTCTCTTCTTTATTCATTAATTTTAAATAACTAAATCTTTACGACTGTTTCTCCCAAATAAAGGCATATGTGCCAACAAAATGGCTAAATAATCTAAACTACCCAACAATTGAATTGACTCTTTCAATAATAATTAATTGAACCAATCAAACGATGGATAAACTAATTTTTTTTTAAAATAATAATCTTATTTCACTTACTATTTATAATTTTGATCAATTTAAATCCAATTTTATTAAATGGTCAAATTTTAAATAATTTAGATATTTTTACCCTATGACCACCTAAATTTTAAAACCTCAAAACCATAAACCCTAACTATAGTATTCATGTTACAATATTTTTTTAATTTTTAAGTTTTTTTTTTAATTTTAATTTCTTTATTTTTTTTAAAATTTACATAATAAATAATAATTAATAAAATAAAATTTATTTATTTTTTATTTTTAAAATTTTATATAAATTTTATTATAGTAAAATTTATTGTAAATAAATTTAATTTTATCAATTATTATTTATTATGTACATTTAAAAAAATAAAGAAGTTAAAAAAACATTGTAAACTTAAAAAATTAAAAATTATATTTTTAAATTATAATTAAAAAATAATATTTTTTTAGCATGATTTCCTAAATTTTTTAATTTTCTAATACAATTAATCTAACATAATTGAATAAACTTTTATTTCAATAAAAATAAAAAATTATTATTTTTTCTATTTTTTATATTAAAAAAATAAAAATTACATAAAATTGTTAATTAAAAAATTAATTTCACCACTTATTATTTATTATGTATATTTAAAAAATAAAGAAATTAGTTAGGAGAATATTAGTAAAGAAATATTAAAAATAAAGAAATTGAAAAAAAATTAAAATTAAAATTTAGTGTATTTTAAATTTTTTAAATTTTAAAAATCATATTTTTTTTATTTTTTAAGGATAAAAAATATTAAATTTAATTATATAAATTTTATTAAATAAATAAAAACTGAAACTTATATTAAAAATAAATTAAAAAATAAATAAATTTAAAAAATTAAAATTTTTTTTGCTACAATACCTGCGCCTATGTTATAGAACCTGTCAAATTTGAGATAACTTAATTGTATTTGATTTCGGTATTAGTTACGAATTTCAAGGTGTTAAGTTTTGAGCAAACCCAGTTAAGTTATACACGTGTAACTAATTTAGAATTTAAGCATAAAATGCTATAGACATATATGAACTTAAGTATGTGATTATTATTTCTATTATTTTCATAATAAGTATAAAAAAATTAAAAATATAAGGACTAGATTAAAAGGTTTTTTAAAACTCAAAGGGTGAAAATATAAAATTTCTATAAGTTAGGAAAAAAGTGTAAATAGTCAATATGTGGAGGCACACTAAAATAAATATATTAAGGCCTAATAATATTACTAAGTTAAGGTCAAAATTTTACTAAGTGGAGCCTAAGTAAGTAAACCTAAGCCTAATTTATATAAATGTTAAGCCTAAATGAATCCATTTTCTTTACAAACTACTACAAAATCACTACCTTCCACTTGTCATGATCTTAACCCTCCATGTGTCACCCTATTAGTTAATTTAAATAATTTTTGGATAAGGATAAAATTAGGTCAAAGTAAATGGGAAATGAGATATCAAGCACTTGACCATTGGATGAGGTGAAGTGATCCAAGCCCTCCATTTGGAAACTTAAATAAAATATGTAATATTTGATTATTTTAAGTTTTGAATTGAGACAAAAGAAAGACAAGAAGAGGGTAAGAAACGTAGGAGCAAAATAGAAACAAAATAAGGAACAAAAGAAATACAAATTGTGAGACAAGGGAGGTGAAATTCGAGCAAGCAAGATAGAGAGAAAAAAGTGGCTGAACCATGTGAGGAAAAGAGGGAGCAGAGCTAGGTGAGGAAAAAGAGAGAGGGAAAGAAAGCTTGGTGTTCAATAAAGTGGATACACACACACACACACACATATATTTATTAATGATTTTGTTGTGTATTTTATTTAATTTATGTTGGAATTTGTGAAGAAATTGAATGTGTAATGTAGTTGTAAAGAGATATGTGTGTTATGGATGGTTATACATGTGTGTGTGTGTGTGTTGATGATAAAAGAAGTAGAATTTGGGGTAAATTCTTGTGTAATAATGTTGGAAATGTGGACTGTGAGTAAAATGATATAAAGGAGCCAATTTGTGTTGAAATGGTTGAGTTATGGTGATGTTTAGGTGGTAATGTTTAGGTGCTGTAAAATGTTAACTTAAGAGTGTTTATATGTAATTGTGGTGGCTAGGTGATATATAAATGTCACGCCCCCATCTTGGGGTCCTCCTGTGACTATTGTCATAGGCCTTCATGATACATTCTCTATATCCAGAATGTACCACAAGAGCCTATAAAGCTATCAAATCATTTACTCAACATCTGAATACAGTTATAATTTAGAATTCCCATCCATGGGATTCTCAACATCAAAAAATTGATCTCCGTGATCAATTCACCCACAACATGTATAAGTAATAAAATTATCAATTTAAAACATTACATAGAGGTTGAACAAAATATTAATATTCGAATAAAATCAACTATTTTACATTTCTTTCTCAAAATCCAAAACAAACCAATATCCAGGAAAATACATATATTTGTAACTACATATCCAAAATAATACAAATCCATAAATTTTACAAATCCAGTGGACTCTAGTAATATGTGTGAGTCAAGGAAGGAATGACCTACCAAGTGGTTGAGTGCACTCAATTGCCACTACTAGTCTAACGAAGACTAACGCTTCTAGCTTGAAAGCTGAAATGGTGAAGGGTGAGTATACAACTATACATAGTAAGTGAACGCTTACATTCATAGATATACATACATGCACACACATTTCTAAGTACAGATATTGGGATTTCATTATTAATATGCTCGAATACATATTTACTTACATTTCATGTTTAACAAATAATTGAAAACAATATAGAAATGGTCTGCATTCACTTAAATTAGCCAAATCAGGTTGGATATATTATCTCGGCTGCTACCCTGGCCAAGGTAATGTTAAAATCCATCAGTGGACTTGTTATGCATAAAAACTATATGCAATGCATTCTTGTAAAATAGAAACCATTGTATAAGCATTTTAAAATCACTTAATTTATGTAAAACATACATTTATAAATCAAGTCTGTCCCACTGATATTGGCCTGAGTAGTCACTTGGTGATAAAGTGACTGTTCTCGTCGTATCCATCAAATTCAAGAGATCTCTATCAAGTTGTTAAGACTTTCCATAGGGTCTCTATATAACCGCGCATATGCGCAACAGCTCACAGTGGTCTTACCATGGCTTATCTTCCCTTATATAGCCCCACTGCGACACCAATAATTTACAGTCTCTCATAAGTCTGTCTATAGGTTAAAGCCTTGTTTATACAGTAAATATCCTGTTCCACTGGCCATATAATAATATCCAACCTTAACAGCTTCACATCACCAATATACATGCACAATTTAAAACAATTCATTTTAAGTCAAAGTTTTCCTATCACATAATCCAATCAGGCCTTCCACGACCGTTCATCATGTATATTAAAATAGTTTAATCAATAGTAGACTAAATAAACTCATACGTCCCAATATCAATATAAAACAATAATAGACATTCTCTTTTTAATAATTTAACATACATTTATACATATAAATATCACATGCATTTCTATTTACATAATTACGTATGTATAAATCCACTCACAACTTATGAGAGGTTAAACACTTCTACTATGTCTGCTCGTGCTCAATCGATATTTCCTACGAGTTTTCGGAACCTAACACCACACATGCATATATAATAAATTCCACGATTTTAAATAACTTAACTTATATGCATTAAATGCAATGCTCGTGGAAAACGTAGCTGCGATCTCTTAGTTGACACATGTACATTTATCGAAGCTAATCTATGAGTGCCATTTATCCGATTTTCATCAATGAAATCCCATGACAGTGAGTATTCATAACTCACATTTTCATTTAAAATGAAATATACACATTCCAAATAACATCCAACTCACATTGGACCATTTTATACTTCAGTCAACTCTAAATCAGCACAATTCTCCATTTCCTATACGAAATCCAAATAAATCTCGCATGAACAGTGGACCCTAAGTTTTTAACAATTTCACATTTTTAAAATCAAGCTTAAAATGGGTTTATGGACTTACCTGGAACCGATTGGAGTCCTTCGAAACCTTAGTTTACCATTTATACACAAAAGCTCCAATATTTCGAGAACTCTAATTTTCATTCTTGTTCATCCTTGCTGTTCTTAGCCCAAATGTGGCATCAATGGTAGAGGAGAGGATGGGTGGTCATTGGGTAAGCAAGATTTGCAAATGTAGGCCAAAAATTTGTAAGGGTTGGCCAAAAATCGAGAGAGAATGAGAGAAATTTTTTGTAGAGAGAGAAGAGAAAATAATTAAATGAAGAAGACATTAGATTTAGCTTCCCCTTTTAGGTATTTATAAGAGTGAATGAAATGACCAATTTGCCTGTTGAATTTTGCCTAAATTGCGTGAAGTATTAATACTTTAAACCCATGTATCAATTCTTTTGAACTTATGTATCAATACTTTCCCTCAACATTGATTTTGGAATTTCCATTGACCCCGAGTATTGATACATTTGCCTTTATGTATCGATCCCTATTTTTCCCATGTATCGATACCTTTGATGAAGGTATTGATCTGGTTCACCTCATAATTATTTTTTAACTCTCTGTTTTGTCACGGATCGATCATTCGAAGAAGGTTTTGATCTGGTCCTTCTTGTAATTATTTTTAAACTCCCTATTTCCAAATGTATCGATACCTTTAAGGAAGGTATCGATTTGATCAGTTTATAATTTCTTCCTAAGTTATTAACTTGCAAGGTGTCGGTACCTTTCGTCGAAGGTATTGATCATTTCATCAAGTACCGACTTGTATTCTTTATGTATTGATATCCTTGGCCTCAGGTATCGATATTCTCTATCCAATTATCTATTTTCTCATAAAAGCTTAAAATAAAAATTTTTTCCCTAAGGGTTTCGTCCCTCGAAACCCCGCAAGGGCACTGCCTTTTGACTACGCTCGCTAATCGGCTAACGAGATCATTGATTGTTTCAGCGTAAGGCATTATGCAAAAATCCCATATATGTTAATTTCAACTTACTTGATTCGTTTAATTCACATTCTAAGTTAACTTCAATCACCTAAGCCTCGAGTGCGTGTCAACTAACCATTACCATGCATGTGTGAAAGAAATATCATACAAGTGACTACTTTATCCTTTTGTTCAAAGAACAAGGTTTAACAATAAACATAAAGTAGTATGTTTAGTATGAAAATGGTGGTGAAGGGTAGGTTATATTTTTGACCGGTGTTGCGAAAATTAATGCAAAACCATAGGAAAAGTGGGCGGTCGTCATACGCTTCCATATGTATGGTTTGAGGCTGAAAAAATGAAGGAATTAGGTATGATGGGTCATGAGTTTAGTGGCCAGAAAGTGTTAAAAGCATAGGGCCAAAATTGTGTATAGTCAGATTTTATCAGTTATTGGAAACCCCGAGCAGGGCTTGAAAAAATAAGAATTTAGTGATTTTCAGACCTTAGATTAATGCGTCGTAAAAGTCTAGTGAAACTAGGCATATAGAAGTATAACATATATAAAAAATCAACTCATTTCGAGAAGAGATGAGATTGCAAAAAAAAACCTGAAAATTGGCTGCCCTATGACGACGTGCACCCTGTTCTATTTTTACGTTAAGTGTTGAAAATCGCTTATAAGTTGAACATATGAATTCAGAATTTGAATTCTTAAAAAATCATAGAATTTAGACTCATAATAGAATATGTTATTAAAAAGAAAGTTCGAGATAGGTTATCGATTTGGCATAGTGTAAGTTTATCGCAAACGTATGATGTTCCCTATGTAATAAAGTGTCCTTAAAATAAATTCAAATTTTATTAAGTAGATATTCAGATTATATTAATTTTTTATTTAGGTGGCAAGTTCAGGTACAATGCATTTTTATTTATTTATTAGATAGATATATTGTCTAAAATTCTAACAAAGAATCATTTATTGTAGATCGACAATCCGAACATCCGACATCAAAGCCTTAAATCGGGTATATTAGATCGCAACAGGTGAGTGGATATTTTATGTTCAAAATGTCATTTATACAAAATGTTCGATTTATGAATGTTTAGAAAAACATAATGAAATGAATATTTTATGATATATTTTTTAAAATATAGTATAGACAAATATTTGAAAAGTAAATATTATGAAAAGTGAATTGAATGGTTAAATAATTTACAAATCTAGTGTTTATGACTCTTTTATATTAAAATGAAAATAAATATGGTGGGAGTAAGAGTAAATTTAAAAAATATTTTGGATGTTTGTGAATTGTTTTTGTGAATTGTTTATGTGAATGAATTAATGTGTGATAAGTTGAATTGTATTAATTTTTGAAATATGCTAGACTGTATGTGTTAAGATTTGGTTAGTGCTAGTACTCAATGTGAGTGCGTCTGTGCATGGATAAATTACATGAGTCTAGAGGGATGGACTAATGTGAGTGAAGCTTTCCTCTATAATAAAGTTCAGAGGGTCGGACCAATATGGGTGAGGCCTCCTTCTAAAATAAAGTGTAAAGAGATGGACCAATGTGGGTGAGACTTCCCTCTATAATAAATATTAGAGGGTCGGACCAATATGGATGAGGCTTCCTTCTGAGACTGAGCCAAAAAAAGATGGACCGTAATGGGTGAGACTTCTTTTAAAATAAAATTTGTTTATGCTGCTTATGTGATTTTTAGTGAATTGTTTAAATTTCAGAATTTTAAATGAATGTGCGATGTTAAAAGTTAAATTATATACTTTTACTCCTCATTCACATTTTCTTACTTTAATTTTATCCACTTACTGGGTCCTTAAGACTTACCCTCTCTCACCTCTCAGTTTTGTAGGATAGACAAGTAATTAGAAAGAAAAAAAAGAGATTCCAGTATAGTAGAGCACAGACAAAGGACAAGGATGAATACTGCAGTCATTAAGGCATTATGTGACCATCATGTAGGAAGAATCATTGTATTATAGATAGATTTAAAACTCTAAAGTCATTGTATGAAATTTTAGCATGAATGGTATTTTGTTAAAGATTTTAAAATATAAAATATAAAATATAAAATGTATTATTTTTATTTTTATTTCATGTAAAGTCAAAGGACCACATATGCGTACTAACTAGAAAAAAGTTTCTATTGACGATTTTGTGGAATGTTTATTAGAAGTCTTTTGTTAGTCAATTTAGTGAACCCATTCTCTAATGAGCACGAACATATATGTACAAGTTTTCCCAAACTTATGGTTTACTAAAATAGAATCTATCAATATATCACATGTGTCAGTATATTCAGTTTATTAACTGACCAATGTTAGTAAACCTATGGTTAATAATTTTTTTGAGAATATATTATATAGTGAAGTTATCTCAATGTAACAACTCTTTGTTACCATGTTTACTACAATAAATATTTTTTTGGACCTACCTAAATTGAATGTTGTTTGCAGCGTTAGACTCTACGCATCATGAACTTCCTTCCGCTCTCAAAGCATACGAATAACTATACTGGTACAGGTAGGATTCTTTGAAAATCAAGCTTGTTTTTTACACATTTAGTGTAAAGAGACATAACTTTCTTAATACTAATCTAATTCAAGCATTATTTGTGGCATGATAACCTAGACATTACAATCTTTCATCTAGTATTAACTAGTATAAATTTTGATATTGCTACAATAACTATGAATAAATTATCAAAATGCCTCTGATTCTATTTTTATTTTCTTTACGCCTAAATCGACACATCAATCGTACATTTACTATTATACCCTATAAATTTTAAATTTGGGGTGGGTTCTACAATTCAAATCAATTTCTAAAATATTTTTATTCAATCATTTTATTCTCAATTAATAACAATAAAATTATTTCTTAGTGCATAAAACAATAAGTTTTATAATATAGTGTAAAAAGAATAAAAACAGGTAAGATCTACTCACTATTTTGCACATAACCATTTCCAACTTGCTGCCTCGCCGATGGTTGACTAGGTTAACTATCTACAAATACATATCCTCCTATTAAAATTCATAATATCATGTACTTGCTATATTAACGAGTAATATATCTTATCCATCAATCACCCTCACCCTCAGTAAAAGTCAACATGTTTTGAACTTTTGTTACCTAGTTCGAAAAGTCACAATTTTCATTTCATTTATCCTAAGAAACATTTATCAGCGATAGGGGTAAATTTATTTTTTTGTTGGGATCAATCGACAATGAATTTTAAGCCAAATTTTTAATACATCCATCCCTTATATGTCTAGGCTACGTGGTTTTTTATGGTGTTTCATTTGGATTTATATATCCCAACTTATACTTAATTGAATGAACATCGTTCTAACTAAATTTCGTAACAGGGTAGTGAATTTTCAAAACTTTCTTGGAATTTGTTCCTTGACAAAAAAATATAATTTTTCACTATGTTATTTTTTGTTATGTCTATTTTTTGTAATCTTTTACGAATCTTGATTTCAATTTCTAATGTTTGAGTTATGATCAATTTACTACAGACTGTGTAAACACAAGACAGTGTGTAGTGCCAAAACAGGGTGACGAATTCCAAATTTATTTGATATTCATTTATTTGTGTCTGGGGATCATGACATTTTGCTAGAGATCAGTCATGATCTTTGGGAACTTTAGTTATAAAAAGTTATACCAAAGTGATACGAAGGAGTTCGTATCCACCCATGTCTAGCTCACAATGAACCAGTGGTCACATGCATTTGTCGGTTACTTGATGATGATGGCATTTACTATTATACAATAATCATTAATTGGTTAATGATATTATCTCGATACTTCGATCTGGTAGTAATTTAATTTTTTATTGTAAAGAATATATCTCCCGGCAAAGATGTGCTAGCACTCGTAAGTGTGGGAAATATTTCGGTTAATTATAGGATAACATAAATATAATTTATGGATATTATATTAGGATATAATGATATAATACTTTAATATTGATTAAAGTAATAATATAATAATAATAATATATTATACGTAATGATTATGATATTGTTATATATATATATATATATGTATATTATATATTCACTCACTCGCTCTCTTTCTCACACACATGCCCACCAATCATGGCAAGCCACATGTATTGTCTTTATTCATTTGATGAAATGAAAGGCAAGTGGGTGATTACGACTGTGCAGAGGCAAGTCAGTTGTGCTTTGACAACTGTGTAAGAAAAACACTCAAGTGTTGAGTGTTTAATGCAAGTATTGGATGCAACGCATATGTTGCCTTGCAACATAGAACCGAGAGCTTCTTCTTTCTATTCATTCTCTTTGTATTTTTAGTGGGAACCATTTCCTTAAAGAAGGTGATGGTGGAAGTTTGGTTTTGAAGAGAGAAGTAAAATTGTTTTGGTTTGGTTTGGTGAAGCTAAAACTAAAGCTTGAAGATCCCATAATGAAACCGAAACCACCGTCACCAACACCGACGAGTGAACACACTTGGAAGTAAGTGCGAAGGTTCAATTGCTGTTCTGGATTGCAAATCAACGAAGTAAGACTTCTCAACTTTGTATTTAGGTGTAAAATTGTTTTAAATACCAAAACATGCATGTGTACATGTCTAGATCCAGTAGGGAGCCTTTCTGCATGTTCGTGAGACGGTCATAGCTCCCCAACGGCGGTCGAGCGCTCAGGAACCAATTCCGCATGTCTCGTGTTTAGCAATCGATCTTGGGCATCGTGCTTCTGCTACGAGTGTGAAATAGAGCATGTTTTCTGTGTTCCTAGGTGTTTCGCCTTTAAGTGGTATCAAACCACTGTCGACATTAGCATGTGTGTATGTTTTGGGAAATAAGTATTGGGATGTTGATTTATGTTCATCTATATTTGTTATGGCTTGGATAATGAGTGGAGTTGTTTTGAATTGATTTGATGTATTTTGAAAATACTGGAAATCATGAAAAATAACATAGTATCGTTATCGTTATATTCTAACAGAGTATTGGTATTTTTAGAGAAAAGTATCGACGTTAGGAGCAACAAGACGATACCTGATGCTCGAGTATTGGTACTTTGTGAAAAGTATTGATACTTGATGCTCCAGTATCATTATGTTTTATTGAGTATCGATCCCTTTGGGAAAATGATTGATACTTGATGGATGAAAGCATTTACGGATCATTTTGTTTTAGTGAGTATTGATACGTTTATGAAATAGATCGATACTTGCTAGCTAAGTATATCGATACTTTTGGCAACAGATCAATCATGCAAATTTCGTATCATTTTGTTTTGAGTATCGATCCCTTTGGAGAAAAGGATTGATACTTACAGTTGAAGGGTTGATCGGATCGGTCTCTCAAGGAAACAGATCGATACAAATGATGAGTCATAACATCTGAATAGCCATAAATTAATACTTGGTAGAAAAAGAAGGATCGATATGCGTGAGATGCACATTATTTTCTTCATAGTTTTTGAAGAACGGATCGATACCTTGAAAAGGTGTATCAATCTGTCCCTAAAAAAAAAGGAGTAAATATATATATATATATATATTTTATTTTTTCTTCATTCTTGTATAATCTTCAAATATTATAATATTCCATTTGCCATAACTTACACAAGCACTATTTTAAATAGTAAATTTTATGTTACTGAAAATTTAATTTGTTAAAATGAAAACTAACTAGGTTGAGGCACTAATATCTGTTAGGTGGGGTGTCTTTTCTTAGAGGAAGATTGATCATGTCTTGTAAAAAGTTACAAACAAAAATGAGTTTTTAACTCATTGGGCTTGCTTAACCAATATCTGTTAGGTGAAGTTTTGTGAGTTTGATAAGAATATGATCACCCACAAAAACCTATAGTTTGATTATAATTTTCTCATTGAGGGAGTATGAGATATAATTAAAGTAGTGAGAGAATTATTTGATTTAAAGTTTAGAACTAAATAGTATAACATACACTGTAATACATTCTGATATATTTTTGTTTTTTGCAGATCTCTTTTCTAGTGGGAGAATAATGAGTAACCCTTTTATCAAAATCCTAGATACCTATAGGCTTACCAAACCTAACTATATGGTTTGGTATCTAAATTTAAGAATTGTTTTAAATTATGAGAGAATTGGCTATGTCCTTCAAGGGCCTTTGCCAAGTCCCTTTCAGAGGAGGCTACACTAGAAGAGAAAGAGACCTTCCAAAAATGGAAGGATGATAATCTCAAGGTAATATCGTATATGCTGGCATCTATGAGTGATGACTTACATACTCAGCATGAAGAGATGAAGGATGTTTTATCAATTTATCGTTCTTTCATAGAATTATTTGGGGAAAGTTCAAATACAAGTGGTACGAGTTGTCCATTACTTTGTTTGGAATGAAGCTTAATTCGAGAGTGCCTTCAGAGTCTCATATTATGAAGATGATAAACCTCATGGGTCAGCTGGCCTCTTTGGGGTTTTTTATGAGCTTCGAATTACAGACGAATTTGATCCTTCAGTCACTCTCATTTAGCTTTGACCAGTTTATTACCATTTATTATATGAATAAACTGAAACATACTCTTTCTGAACTTATGAATGAAATTGTTTCATTTCATAAGAGAGTCTTAAATGGTAAAGGGAATGAGATTGTTCTTGTTGCGGTGTCTTATGGTAAGACATTAAAAAGTAAAGGCAAAAAGTCTTTTAGGGTTAGACCCAAAAGAGGATTCTTTAAGAAAAAGAAGGGCAAAGGCAAACGAGTTGCTAGTAACCAAGTCAATGATGAGTTGTCATCATTACAAGAAGCTCAGGCATTGGAAGATGAACTGTTCTCTTTACATGGAGAGCCTAAGACAGAGGAAGGCACAAGGTACACTTTCTTGTCATGTTATTGAACAGAATTAAGTGTTAGTTCAGATTCAAATAGTTGGATAATTGATTTAGCTGCCACTTCTCATATTTGTATATCGTTATAGGACTTTTACAGTAAGCAATTACTAGAGGAGGGTACAGTGACACTGAAGATGGCAAATGAAGCAACAGTTGCTGCCACTTGCTCAGGGATGTGCAAAATTATTCTGCCTTTGGGCCATGTTTTTGTATTGTACAAAACTATATATTTTGATACTGCCAATAGAAACATTTTATCTGTTCATCAAATATGTAAACAGAGTTACACTTTTATGTTTGATAGATATAAATGTTGTGTTTATTTGAGAAATAAATTAATTGGCACTGGCTTGAATGTAAATGGTTTATATGTTCTTGAGAATAATAAAATTAACATGACTAATACTATTAATAAGAAACGATCTAGAAATGAACTTAATTCAAAACTTATATGGCATCATAGATTAGGTCACATTAGAGATAAAATGATTGTGAAGATGGATAGTGATGGACTGATAGGTCCATTAGGTTTTGAACCCTACCCAACTTGTGAATCTTATCTTCAAGGTAAGATGACCAAATTGCCATTTATTGGACAAGGGAATAGAACTAGTGAAGTTCTTAAATTAATACATACTAATATATGTGGTCCATTTAATGAAATGGCCAAATGAGGTTTCTCATATTTCATAACCTTTACCGATGATCATTCATGGTATAGTTATATATACTTATTGAAGTACAAATCTAAATCTTTTAAAAAGTTCAAAGATTTCAAAGCTGAAGTACAGAAATAAACAGGAAAGAATATTAAGATTCTACAATCTGATCGTAGAGGTGAATATTTAAGTACTGAATTTCTAAAATTTCTTAAAATTAATAGTATACTTTCTCAGCTTACACCTTCTTATACATTGCAACATAATGGTGTATCAGAAAGAAGGAATCGTACTTTATTAGATATGACACAATCCATGTTGAGCTTCACAGTCTTACCTATATATCTTTTAGGGATATGCCCTAAACACTACAATTTACATCTTGAACGGGACTTCATCCAAAGTAATTCCCAACACACCATATGAGATATGGCATGGGAAGCTTCCAAGCTTCAATTATGTGAAGCCTTGGGGATGTCCAGCTTATGTTAAAATAGTTAACACTGATAAGCTAGATGCTAAATTTGAAAAAGGTCGATTTATAGCATATCCTAAAGATAGTTTAAGATATTATCTCTACTTTCATGCTGATCGAAAAATTTTGATCTGTAGACATGCAAAGTTCCTCGATAATCAGTTCATAGAAGACGGTGGTATAGGTAGAAACATTGAACTTTCAGAGAAGTCTTGAAAGCTTGATGATGATCAATTTCAGATGGATGAGCCTGTTGATGCAGAAGAACCAGTTCATCTTGATGAACTAGTTCGATCTAATCCTTAGTCTTTTGTAAACTGAACTCTCGTAGATCTACTAGGATATCATCCCTCCTCAGAGATATTATTTTCTTTCTAAAAATGATTTGAAATAATTTATGATGGGAGAAGATATACAGAGGGAATATCCTAGAACCTATGTAGAAGCGATATTAGATATCAATTCTAGAAGATGGCTTAAGGCCATGAAATCCAAAATAGAATCCATGTATTCTAATCAGGTGTGGTCAATTATTGATTCAATAAAAGAAATTGTTCCTATCGGTTATAAATGGGTTTACAAACAAAAATTTGGCAAAGATGGAAAAGTGGAAAATTTTAAAGCTAGGTTGGTGGCAAAGGGTTATAATCAAAAACAAGGAGTTGATTTTGATGAAACCTTTTCGCCTAAGTCATGCTAAAGTTTATTCAGATATTACTTGCTATTGTAGCTTATTATGACTATGAGATATGACAGATGGATGTAAAGACAGCCTTCCTTAATGGTTTCATTGAGGAGACCATATACATGCAACAGCCCGTTGAGTTTGTTGCATCTGGTAATAGTCATAAGTTATGTAAGTTGCATAGATCCATTCATGGATTAAAGTAAGCTTTTAAAAGCTGAAATATATGATTCGATGATGCAGTCAAATCGTTTGGTTTTATCAAGAATATTGATGAGCTGTGTGTTTACAGAAAAGAGAATAATAATGCTATTACATTCTTTGTATTGTCTGTAGATGACATACTACTCATAGGAAACGATGTGCGCATGTTATCTGAGGCTAAATTGTGATTGTCTAATGTTTTCTCCATGAAAGATTTGGGAGAAGCGACCTTCATTTTGGGTATTCGAGTATATAGAGATAGAGCAAAACGAATGATAGGTCTTTCCTAGAGTCTGTACATAGATAAAGTACTGAAGAGGTTCAGTATGGATAGCTCTAAGAAAGGTTTCTTACCCTGCAGTCATGGCGTCCACTCTCTCAAGAAATGGGACCCAAGATTGAAGCTGAGCGTGAGTGTATGCAGAAGATTCCTTATGCTTCGACAATAGGTAGTCTTATGTACGCTATGCTATGTACTAGAACTGATATAGTATATGCTATGAGTATTACGAACCGATATCAAGCTAATCTAGGAGAAGAACATTAGACTGCGGTAAAACTAGTCCTGAAATACTTGAGAAGAATAAAGGACTTGGTGTTGATTTATAGGGGTAGTGAGTTGAAACTCGAGGGTTACACTGATTTTAATTTTCAATTAGATGTAGAAGATAAAAAGTTTATTTCCATATTTGTCTTTATATGTAATAGAGGTGTTGTCTGCTGGAAGAGTTCCAAACAGATTACCATAGCTGACTTTACTACAGAAGCTGAGTATGTCACTGCTTTTGAAGTTGCGAAAGAGGTTGTCTAGACCCATAAGTTTATTATAGAACTCGGAGTCGTTCATTCCATAATTGACCCTGTAACTTTGTACTGTGACAATAATGGAGCTATAGCTTAGGCCAAGGAACCAAGGTCTCACCAGAAGTCTAAACATATTCAGAAGAAATAACACTTGATTAGAGAGTTTATATTAGATAAACAGATAATAGTGTAGAAAACCCCATCCGCAAATAACGTAGCGGACCCACTAACTAAGCCAATGACACAGCAGCAACTGGATCACCACCTAGAGAGAATAGGTATTGGATACTATGGTGATTGGCTTTAGTGCAAATGAGAGTTTATAAGAGATATGCCTTAGGACCAATTGTGTCATATGGTTCAGGGATATCATCCTAATATATATATATATATATATATAAAATTCTATAACAAACTATAAACTTGTATACGATTAATAAAATGGCTTTTATATAATTTTGCATGTATAGTTCCTAATATATATTATATATATAAAATGCAGAATAAGATCCCGTGATGTATTATAATGTCAAGACTTTATCTTTGAAGAATTATAGATATGAGCACAGAGTTTTGATTTGAATATATCCGAATCAGTTCCTAGTTGAGGTGCTGTCATAAGAGATGTGACATTACATGACTAGTATATATGATGCTACCAAGGATTAGTATTGGATGCTAATAGTTGAGTGACGAGTCTCATGTCACAAAGCATAAACATGGGTAATGCATTGGAGAACGTGTTACTGAACATGACCAAACGTGACAAATCACATGGGTGATTATCCATAGTCAATGATACGTCACATAGCAGTATTAGTGTACCATTAGTCCTTTGACCTGGGGTGTCATGGCTACCCTTCGCACTAAGGCACATCGTTCACTTGTGTATATCATACCGGGCTAGTCGCACTTGGTGAAAGAAGCTTGCTGGCAATGTGTTTAAGTGTATGAAGAGAGGTGATAGCCAAGACAGAATCTGCTGGCTCAGATGTTGGAGCTTGAGGTCCTAGGTAGAACTGTCACATGAGGGGAATAAAGTCTTTGGCCAAAACATGTATATCCGGAAAGATGTTTTGTGGATATATGAATCCTTTAGATGATTGAGCTTCTGATCCTATGATTGAGTTAGAGGTTTGACGATACCATGACCTATACTCGATTGAGAGTCGATAGTAGAGGGACTTTACTACATGTACGTACGACTATGTGGGTTTATTTGATATTCATTCATTTGTGTCTGTGGGTTATGACGTCTTGCTAGAGGTTGGTTATGATCATTGGGAATGTTAGTTACAAAAAATTGTACCAAAGTGATACGAAGGAGTTCGTATACACCCATGGCTAGCTTACAATGAACCTAGGGGTTACACACATTAGGCGGTTATTTGATGATGATGACATTTGCTATTATACAATAATTATTAATTAGTTAATGATGTTGTCTCGATACTTTGATCGGGTAGTAATTTGATTTTTTATTGTAAAGAATATATTTCCCGGCAAGTACGACTATAAAATGATATAATACTTTAATATTAATTAAAGTAAAATATAATAATAATATCTTATATGTAACGATTATAATATTGTATTATATATATAGATATATGTATAATATATATTCACTCACTCTCTCTCTTTCTCACACACACACATGCCCACCAATCATGGCAAGCCACATGCACGTATGACTATAAAATGATATAATGCTTTAATATTGATTAAAGTAAAATATAATAATAATATCTTATATGTAACGATTATAATATTATATTAAATATATATGTATATTATATATTCACTCACTCTCTCTTTTTCTCACACACACATGCCTACCAATCATGGCAAGCCATATGTATTGCCCTTATTCATTTGATGAAATGAAAAGCAAATGGGAAAGTGGATGATTATGGCTATGTAGAGGCAAGTCAATTATGCTTTGACGGCTGTGCAAGAAAAGCACTCAAGTGTTGAGTGTTTAATGCAAGCATTGGATGTAACGTATATCTTGCCTTACAAGATAGAACCAAGAGCTTCTTCTTCCTATTCATTATCTCTGTATTTTTCAGTGGGAATGATTTCCTTAAAGAATGTGACGGTGGAAGTTTGGTTTTGAACAAGAACCAAAACAAGAGAGAAAAGAGAATGTAACACCCGCAATTTTAAAATTTTGTAATTGTAGCTAGCATCCACAATATTTAGGAAATTTAATTGAATAATTTGATGTTATTTGTTAAATTAAAATTTCATATAATTTAGAATTTTTGAGTAAATGATTGAATTTTGAGCAAAAAATAGTGTTATTTATTTAAGCCCAAAATTAGTTTCATAAAGTTGGGTTATAATTAGATTTTAGATTAAAGACATAGTGCTTGAATTAATTTTGTCTTTTTAATTACGATTAAAATGAAATTTTTTTTAAAGTTTTAGATTATTTTCAAAATTTTAAAAAGAATAAGGATCTTTATAAGATTTTGCTTATTAAAACATATAAAATTTGGTCATTTCTTTTCATTTTCTAATATCACTTCGTCTTCTTTTTTTTCACAAACACAGAACCTTGGTCTCTCATTCTCTCTCAAATTCTGGCCAAATTATTTTGAATTCGAGTGATTTTCTTTCAAATTCTAGTTACTGGTAAGCTTTATCCGTGTTAGAAGTTTGAATTTTAATTTTAAGCATGAATTGAAATTGAAGATCACTATTTATCCGAGAAAATTCTACATAATTTTACATAGAAAATGTTAGATTGTGTTGAATTGGAGTAGGAAATGTAGTATTGAGTTGATTTGACATTAATTTAAGTGTTGATTGAAAGAAATTAGAGTGTTTTTCTCTCGAGTAAACAGTATTTTTGAAGATGCTAAAGTGTTTTTTGAATGTGCTACAGTAATTTCGATATGTACAGTAACTGTTTGTACAGTACTTTTAATTTGCACAATAAATCTAATATGAACAGTGCTTAACTACAATAACTCCATATGAACGGTATTTTACTACAGTATTTAGATCAAAACTATATTTGTTTACTTAGGCAAAAATGTGTAAATTTGGGATAGTTGAAAATGAGATTTAGAATAAATTAGCTGTGAGAATTCATTATTGAAAATATGGAGAATGACATTAGTTAGTTAAACTTAGTTAAATGTATTAAAGTGAGGAATTTAGTCATATTTTCTACGAAAGTTGCTTTTAGTGCAATTATATTGATTATTTAAATAGTAAAATTCATAAGTTACGCATTTGTTAGTGGGAGTGGTTACCCTCCCTTTGTAGTAAGTAAATCGCGCATGCATTTTACTGTTTTTGAAATAATATGATATCTGAGCATGTGTTTGAAAATGTTATGAAAATTGAGAATTTTAAATGTTTTATATGTTGATATCAAATTCATGTAATGATTATTGAAAATGATGTCGATATGTGAATATTTATGAATGAAAATGATTTTATGGCTCTAGTCATTAGTTAATGTTTATTCTAATTTGGCTGGGTCTTGTGTTAAATGTGGGACTTGTGAGTTATTCAGAATTCTGTTTAATGTGCTATGTACGTTTCTGTTATGTTTGAAATGGAAAGATTGCTCACTTTAAGCGGAATACGTGATTACATTCTAAATCCAAGTCACCGTAAGTGCAGGTGATACTAATTGACTGAGCCATTTTGAAAATGTTTGAAATATGAATGAATTTTTGTGTTAATTGATAGTTTAACAATTCATTGATTCGTTTGTGCAAATATTATTGCTTCGGAAAAAAAAGAAATATGTTATGTATTACATCGACATTAGAAAAACTTATATGATTTACTTACTGAGATTATATCTCACTCTTTATTGTAAAAATTTTATTTTTAAGAATAGTACGTAGAAGTGACAAAGGACGCGTGCAAGGTTAGTTATGTATAGATAAAAATCTTGGTTATATGTGTAATTAATAGAGTAATTATAAGTTTGAGAACTAGTTATATAGATAACTCTTTGTACGTGTAAAGAATTTAGAAATTGTAGACATTTAAGAATCATGTAATAGTAATACTCTTTGTATGAAGTGATTTAGCATTGTCCAATAATGATTGATTGAGTAAGTATGAGAATGGGGTGTTATAGAGAAGCTAGAGAAAAAAAGCTTGGTTTGGCTTGGTGAAGCTAAAACTGAAGCTTGAAGATCTCATAACGAAGCCGGAACCATCGTCACTAACACCAACGTGTGGACACACCTGGAAGCAAGTGCAAAGGTTCACTTGTTATTCTGGATTACAAATTAACAAAGTAAGACCTCTCAACTTTGCATTTATGTTTAATTGTTTTAAATTCCCAAAATATACATATGTATATGTCTAGATCTGTAAGGAGCCTTTCCACATGTTTGTGAAATGGTCATGGCTCCCCAGTAGTGGTCGCGTGCTTCGGAACTGATCCAACGCGTCACGCTTCCACTGCAAGTGCAAAATAGAGCACGGTTTTCTTTATTCTTGCAGGTTTCGCCTTCATCTTTCTCCTCTTGTCTTTGTGTAAATTCATCCTCTCTTCTCTTTATTTTTCCTTTTCCTCTCATCTCTTCCGTTTATTCTTGGCTTAGTTTCTCTCGTCACTTTTTCCCCTTCTTTCTTTTCCACGTAATTTGCTTCCTCCCTTCCATTCTTCTTAACTTTCTTCTTCTCCTTCTCTTCATCTCCCATTATTCTCTTCTTCCTTTACGGCGATTCTTCTTCCTTACCATTTCTTCCCTTTTTGGCAATTTCCCTTCTTCTCCCCTTTCACATTTTGGCTTCCTTTTTTCTCTTATGTTTTATCTTTCTTTTAACTTCATGATTTTTCTAGAAAAGTAAAGAATTCCTTAGAAAATATAGAATATATTTTTGGGCCATTTTTAAGTGTACCCTTGGTTTGAAATTGAGCTTAAAATTGACAAAATTTTGGGCTTAGCAATTCACATAATTTGAGCTTGTATTTTTCTCATTATTTGGGTTTAGTTTAGTCTTACTTTATTGCCTATCAAACATGGCTATTTACACCCGTTTTTAACTTACTTATCTTAATTTAACATATTACTTCTTAAGTTTGAAAACATTTCATTTTAGTCTACTCATACTTTATAATGGTTTAACATAAAAAAAAAAAAATTCGGACTATTACATCATAATATAAAGGAATCGGGGTCCATCGTCCTTGGAACAACGCCCAGCTTATAAATGAAGTTTCTAATCCATACGGTCTTCTTTACATCATCAGAAGCTGCAATATATTCCGTTTCAATGGTTTAACCTGCAGTTAAACCTTGTTTGGAACTTTTCCAACTCACTGCAGCACCATTGAAGGTAAAAAGAAATCCTAATGTAGACTTTATATCGTTATATCAAACTGAAAATCGAAATTCATATACTCCCGTATCTGCAAGTCATTTTTTCCATAAACTATAAACTTATCTTTAGTACCCTTAAGATACTTATAGATATGTTTTACTGCAGTTCAATCGTCATTACATAGATCAGACTGATATCGGCTTGTAACTCTTATAGTCAAACTGATATCATGTCTTGTACATAACATGACATACATAATACTACCTATGCTCAAAAGATAAGGTATTTTAGACATTCTAAATATCTTCTTTTCAGTTTTATGACTCATTTTTCTAAAGAGATGTATACCATATCTGAAATGTACATTTACAGTCTTTGTATTACATAAATTATATCTTTCTAGATTATTATCTATGTACAAAGACTGAGAGAGTCTAACAAGCCTTCTAGCTCTATTTCTATAATGCTTTAAACCCAATATGTATGAAGCTTCTCCCAAGTCTTTCATGAAGAAATTCTTGCATAAGTAACTCTTTATAAATTGCAACATATCTAGTCATTAACATATAGCACTAAAAAAATAATCATGCTCCCATTGACCTTTTTTATACACACATGTTTCTTTTTCATTTTTGATGAATTCAGACTATTTGATCACTTCATCAAAATGAAGATTCTAACTTCAAAAAGCTTACTTAAGTTCATAAATGAATTTCTTTGGTTTTCATATCATGTTTGAATTTTCTCCAAATGCAAAATCTTTAGGCTGCTCTATATAAATATCTTTATCAAAAGATCCATTTAAGAAAGTTTTTTTTTACATTTGACTACCAAATTTCATAATCATGGTGTGAAGTTATAACTATTAGAATTTTGATTGATTTCGACATTGCAGCTAGTGAAAAAGTTTCCTTAAAGTCTATGCTAGGCTTTTGAGTATATCCTTTTGTTACTAGTCGGGCCTTAAAAGTCTCAACCTTTCCATTAGGTCTACTCTTCCTTTTGTAAGCCCATTTACAACCAATATGATTAATTCCTTTAGGGTGGTTAACTAAATCACATACTCTATTAGCATGAATTGGTTCAATATAAGAATTCATGGCATCTAGCCATTTTCTCGAATCCATGTCTAACATGGCTTCCTTATAGGTTGTACGGTCTTTTTATTCTAATAAGAAAACATTAAAATTATCATCAAGTATGAAACTATACCTTTCAGGTGGTTTTGACATTCTACTTGACCTATCAAGAAATTTTGTAAAAGATCTTTCATCTAATTGAACATTAGGTTCTAACATAGGTTTATCATTTTTCTGATTAATCTCATCCAGACCAATCATTCTAATATCTCCTCCTTCTTCGATAAATTGATTTTTATAAAAAAGTGGCACTAGGAGTAAAGAATACATTTCGTTCCTCTAGATCATAGAAATAATATCCCATTGATTTTTTTGAGATATTTAATAAACCTATACTTATACCCTTTTGGTGTAAGTTTACATCGTTGTGTAATTTTTACATAAGCGAGACAGCTCCAAATCCTAACATACTTAATGTTGGAGATATGCCCTAGATCCAATCGTGTCATGCGGTCTAGGGATATCATCCTTATGTATATATGTATTATTGT
>JAXCLQ010038938.1:0-11382 GCA_035584115.1 Cedrela odorata | reverse complement strand
TATACATATACACATATACATATATGTAGATATATATAAGTATATATGTAGATGTGTATATGTATATGTATATATATATGATTACATGCGTGTGCTAAAGTATTGATCCATAGATCCAGTTATTATCGTTTATCTTCCCAGTTAAATGCGTAGTTTTAGGTATAGATCGTCCTTTTGTTTGATCAAGTGTGTAGCTTTGGGCATGGATCAGCCAATGATGTTATGCGCATGATATATATATATATATATATATTTTATACGATGGTACTTATAATATATATATTTGTATACTTATAATATGTATGAGTAATGAACAGATAAATGTATATGATAATTTCATTAATATTTTTCTTTCTACTCACTAAGTCTCTCCAAGATTTACCCCTCTCTTTACTTCAATTTTATAGGTTCTTTTGTATGATCCAGACGTATAATAATTTTCTTTAAGGGTAAGTCAGTGGACTAGGATATTAACATGCAGTCATTATGGGTTTTGGGGTCCACATATACATAGTTGTATTTAGTTTAGGCATTATAACCCTAAATTGTGTTTTATGATGCAGTGGTCGTGTAAATGTGTTAATTATTATTAAATTGTATATATGAACTTTATGGTAGTTGGTATATATGCATGTCTTGGGTATAGAGTCTTTTAATAGTTTCTTATGAACTGAGTTCATTTTGTGCATTATAATTATGTGTTGATTTGAGTAAAGTTCCATGTATTTTTTTTTTAATTTGTATATAACAAGTTATAAAGGCTATGTCATCAGGTTGCGTAGGAATACAAGACTAAGGGAGACAAGTTAGTCTTGTCTTCTGTCAGTCACATTGCAGGGATTCTGTGATGTGACAATAAAAATATACAAAATAATCATAAAAATAAAAATTAACAAAAAAAAATATAAACTGAGAAAACCTGATAAATTAAGACGGAAATGATTGAATGAATTAACTCGTTCAATAGCACAAAAGAAACAATATTAAAATTGTTCTAATTAAATTTTGTATTTGAAATTTTTATAATGTTTAGAAATTATAACACTTTTAACGTTCATTAGAAAACTATTCGGATTGGAAAAAGATTAAGAAAATTATTTTGAAAACATTATAACTTTAACATTAACTAAAATATTAATTTAGAAAAAGATAATAATTAAAGTTTTTTTAAAAAAAAAAGGATAACTATTAAAATATGTAACTAATTTTAATAGTAGCTAACTACATTTAATAAATTAGTAAATTATCTTCTAATATAAGATAAATTCTTATTTTTTAAGAAAAGTAAAAATAAATAAGTATATTTCGCCGTTGTCTTCCAAGTTTCTTACTAGACGTTAATAAATAAATTAATTAAATTTATTTTTGATATAAGATAAATATCAATTTTTTGAGACAAGTTAAAGTAAATATTCTAGTGAGGTTTTTCTATAAATTGAGGTCCTAAGTAATTGACTAAATTGCTTAGGGTAAAGCTGGCACAGGTAAGGTGATGTGGTGATTTTGAGATAGTAACTATATAATAATTTTACTCAAAATAAAGTATTTTTAACAATTTACAAATATAACATATATATATATATATATAACATTTGAGGTGGAATGTTCAATTACTATCAACAGCGAACCTTGAATATTACTTAGTAAACGATATTCAAAGAAGAATAGGATGACTGAATGTTAATTAGGAAAAATTTATATGTGAACTTAGGAAAATGGAAATTGAATTTGCACTTGAAATCTTGAAATCTTGAAATATTCTCGAAGATCAAGTTGATTTTTAAAGTCATTGGAGACCAGCAATGTAATGTATAGACCCCACACTGATATATATATATATATATATATATTATAAATTTTTTATCACACACCGATAAATCGGTATCATGATGGCATAGAGATAGTGATATCCTACCCTTATAAGCCTCAGACAAATCTAAACGCGTAAACTGTAACGCAGAGAAATATCAATCATATGCATGAACTCATACACATATACTAAGGGCTCTATACCCATCGATACAATCTCAGACATAAATCATAATACTCATAAATAAAAAAGTATATGCACACATTTCAATATGCACAAAAATATATAGAAGACACACTCATAATGTATATATATAATTAGGTGTCGTGCCAAATGTACAAAACAGATCACAAACATTAACTCGTAAGTGACTGCATGGAAAATCTGGAATCCCAATACTCTTCACGAATATATTCTAAAATCCTCACTTTGAAGAAAATCCTGTCATCACTGGAAATTGTAGTGGAGTGAGTTTTGGGGAAAACTCAATGAGTGGATATTGAATTAATAATTTTAAGTAAATTCAATTTTGACATAAAATATGTTTAGAGTTAAAATCAATTTTAAACATAAATTATGCTAACAGGAAATCCACTATATATTATTATAATTTCAGAGTTTAATTTCAAATAGTCACATGAAAACAGAATAATATGCAGATGTATGTATAGATTTCAAGTCAGATATCAGACCGCCCTTTACCTCTACTTCTCACATATACTGGTACCTCCACAGAACACAAATCAACATGTACTTTCAAAGTACATAAACTTCCCCCCTTATATCTCCCAGCCAGCCTTAAGTAAAAATTAAAATAATGGTTAGCATACTATCATAAATACAAAAGTTAGAAATAAAACACAATTCAAAACACAATGATCATCTCATGTCCCCAAAATCAATATCTTAACAACTCCTCCATAACAAAGTATATATAGAGCTCAAAGTAAGTCTCATTTTTCATATATAGCAGAATGTAAATCAATTTATAAATAAGTTATTCCTTATTTCATAAAACATTAAGTTTTATAAAATAATTTTTAAGAAATGAAACGCATGTAAAAATCTCACTCACAAGTGTCATCAAAAACAGAACATAAATCAGATCACTATAGACTAGGGTGGTTGCTTCCTCAATGTATCTGTAACATATTTATACTAATTATTAACGTAATAATTGAAGTACACATGTTTAAAGTTTAATTACGACACTAATGTGCAACAAGTTTTTCCTCCCCTTTATGAATTCTATTTTATTTTATAATCTAAAATCTAGCAATTACTAATCGAGGTGTCGATTATACTTAATTCACAATTATTAACAATATCTTCTAACAAATTTTAATTTTACCTAATCTAACAGCTAATCGATCTAATTCTAACATAAACAAGCATAATTAGGAAAAATATTTGTGATAAACAGTAACTCCTAGATGAACAGTATTTTCGACATAAACAGTGTTTTCAGTATAAACAATGATTATTTTTGAAAAATACAAAAATACGAGAACAACAATATTATGAATCATACCAAGGGGTTAAAAATTCTCAAATTATGAATAGTAATACTATTCTCTTTTCAGCTCAATTGTCAACCAAATCGCTCAAACGAAGTTTCTATAGTGTAGGTCGTGTCACATACATGTGATTTGCAGCAAGAAACGGAACTTTACTGGGTTAAAAATTGAAGAATTTGAAGAAATTTGAAAAAAAAATAAAAGAAATGAAGGCAAAAAGAAGCTACTAGAAAATGAAGACAACTCCTTTGTGTTTGGTTCTTGATCAACTCAAACTGAAAATAAAATTTGAAGAAATGACAATTTTACCCTTGAAAAATTGAAAATAAATTAAATAATAAGGATAAACATGGCATTTGTAATTTTTCTATGTTCTAGACCTCAATTCTCTCTCATTTGATCTCAGTTTTTTACTCCAATTTAATTCATATTAATCATTGTCGAGTTTTCTTTTAGCAGAAACAAACCGTTTATCAATCGAATTTTTCAATCAACGCCGGTTTTCGTTTGAAAGTCGAGTGCGTGGATAAAGCTTTAAAGGAAAATTTTCTAAACTTAACAAATTGTTATCAAATCACTTCCAATAGCTAATTAAACATTAATACAGAGTTAGTAGCTCGGTTTTTAACACCTAGACATAAATTTATAAAATAACAAAATTACCCTTTATATGTAAAATGACTGAAATGTCATTAGTTTAAATTTTAGGGTATTACATTTTTAATTAGGTAGCACGTGATTTTTTGTTAATTTCCAACAATAGTATTAGTTATGGTATGTTAAATGTATTATATATATATATATATATATTGTTACTTGCAATTCAAAATAATTTGTATAAAAATTTAAAATAAAAAACAAAATTTTGAAATATGGTCAAATTTTTATTCTTTATTTTAAATTTTAAGTTACAAATAATAAAAATTTTAAAATATAAGGTAGCATCTATAGACCCTCCTACATATTATTGCACGATGAGAGCGAGAGTCTAAGTGTTTTTTTGACTTCCTGTCTTCTAACCTTTTCATACGATTTGCAAGAAAACAAAACAAGACAGGAAAATATTACAAAACTTCTGTCGTTGTAGCTGAATTTGAGTCAATTCCATCTTTCTACTAGCATGTTTAAGCGACCCATTTTTTTAATTAATAAGAATATTAAAATAGGATAGTAATTCAAATCAACATGTTATTTTTGTATTTAATAGTGAATTGTGTCACAAAATATCATATATAAATTAAAATTATGCTTAAATTTTTGTTTTTATAAAAATGATACTACTATAGGTTTATCATCTTAAAATATCAATAATATATAATTGAGAAAGTTAAAGACATTGGTCTATACAAAAATTAATTAATGAATAATTAATTTACAATTAATGATATTGTTTTTAGCAGTGGATACTTTTAAACTGAACGATCTAAATTGATGGTTTGAATCAATTTGAAAAATTATGAGTTTAATTTTGGTTTGAAAAAATTAAAACCGAAGAGTTTTGGTTGGATTAAGTTCAAATAGGCAAAACTAAACCGATGTAATTATTTTAAAATTTATATTATATATTATTTTATTTTATTTAATAAATATAAATAATGATTCATTTAAATTTAATTAATATAAAATTTTAGAAAATAATTTTTATTTTTGAGTTTAATAGCCTATGAAATTAAAAATAATAATTTTTATTTTTTGATTTAATTCCAACTAATAACTTATTTAAATTCATATTTTAAGTTTAAGTTCAAACCGATAAATGAAACTGGTTCAAACAGATAACTATTGATTTGGATTAGTTTAGTCCAATCTTAAACCGATAGTTTTAGATCAATTTAAATTTTGGACCAAGATCGATTCATATCAAATTTGCCTACCCTAATAACAAATAGAATAATTTACAAACGGTTGCCTAATGAGTTACAAATCTTGTCTAGGATGGCGAAGATTAAGAAGGATATAGGATGTTTAGTGCCGCATTATGGGTTGCTCAATTCATATATTAGAAAATAACATTCAAAATACAAATTTTATGTGTAAATTATTTTATATAAATTAATATAATATAAAAGTATTAATTAAATAAAAATATAAAATTAATATAATTAATAATAAAAATATAATATTATGTTAATTAATGAGAATAAATTTACATATAAAATTTGTATATATATATATATATAGTAATCATAATAAAAATTTCACATTTACTAATGGAGGGTGTATTTGAATTGCAAATAGAAGTTTAGTCAACATCACAGCCTTATAAATTCATTGTTTTATTTAACGAATTAGTTATTTACGAGTCTAGTGAAACCCTAAATATAAAAATACATAATTTAAACAAGGAAAGTACTCCTGCATTACAGACTTAAAAGTTTCAAGTCAAATTAATTAAGTTTTATGTATTTATTAATAATTTTAACTGGTCCTTTGAGAATATTGCTTGAAGCTTATGTTTGAGATAGAGGTATTCAAAATCGATTTCAATTTCGGTTCCACTTAAATAATTCGATTCTTAAATTTTAGAACCGAAACCTATCATATTTAACATAGTACCCTTTTTTTTGTTCCAATTCGGTTCTGGTTCAATTCCAGTTCCAAAACAAGGTACCATGTTTACAATTATTTCTATTTTTCTAATTTTTAACTTCATAAAAAAATTGTTGAAAAATAAAATTTATAAAATTATTGTATACATGACAAAAATTTGAGTGAACGAAAGAAAAAAGAAATAAGTTATTAAAAAAATTAATATACAATAACTGTTAACTTTTTTGACAATTTTAAAATATATATATATATATATATATTATGATTTTATTAAATTATTATACAAATAACATGATAAATTAAGTTAAATAAAATATTATAAATACATTGATTAATTTTTTTATATAACTCAACGAATTCTTTTTAAGAAATTATATAACTTTATATATGTAGTTCAATAATTAAGAGTTTATATTTGAACATGAGGTGAGATTTAATTCATTTGACTTAAAAAGTAATTTTTTATTTTTAAATCAAATCGATTCTTCAGTTCAGTTTCAGTTTCATAATCTTTAGAACCGAAACTTATCTTTAAAAAATTGGTTCTTGATTTTTTGAAACTAAAATCTACCCTAAAAGAATCATTCGAAACCTATTCAATTTAATTGTTGGCAGTTCCGAGTCAAATTGGAATTGTTGAATACCCCTAATTTTGAAAGAAGTAGCATACAATCTTACCATGTATGTTTGACTTAAAATTTTCAAGTCAAATTAATTAAGTTTTATGTATTTATTAATGATTATAATTTTAAAGTTACAAGTCTAAATATTTATATTTTGTCATATATATATATATATATATCAATAATTAGTGACATTTTTACAAATATTATATAAATATAAAACAAACATATTTCTCTATTTATTAAGAAGATACATATTTTAATTTTTTTAATTTTTCAATATATTTTTCTTATTAAAGTAATTGTATGCCTATAATCATAATGACATTGAGGTAAAATGTGAATTCAAAAATTGGTCAGAAATTAAAAAGCTGAGAAGAAGAAGCCAGTTCTTATTTCAAAATAATAATTCCAAGAAAATTAATGTACGGATTGAGGAAGCCAGTTCTTCTTCATAAGTGCGTGGAAGTTTCCAAGTAACGTCGTGTGTCTCTTGTTCTTATTTCCACACTCTTATCTCTCTTTTATTATTATTTTTTGCTTGCCTTGCCTAACTCTTTCTTTTCTTCCTTCTCTTTATGCTCCATATAAATAATCGAACCTAACTGGTAAAATTAACCACCATTAACGAAGACAAAACAAAGAACTTAGAGAAAGGAATTATATCAGAGTAATAATGGCGGAAAATCGGCCACCTGGGTTTAGGTTTTACCCAACTGAAGAAGAGTTGGTTTCATTTTATCTTCATAACAAGCTCGAAGGAAGAAGACAAGAACTGAATCGCCTCATGGACCTCATTATACCAGTTGTCAATATTTACGACTATAATCCATGGGATCTTCCACGTAATAAATTCTTTCTCTCATAAATTTATTTATTTATTTATCTATTTATATATTTATTTTTGGTTTTTGATGGCTTTGGCTCAACTGGGTTTTTGAAGAAATGGCATGAACTGATCAATCAGAAAACTTACATTAAATTCCAAGATCATGTTGTACTTTTGGCCATAGAAGTATAGGAAGAATTCTTAACTGTATTTTTAAGTTCTCTTGATTTTTTTTTCGATGAATCTGATTAGCTGAAGATTATGTAGTTTTTTTATTTTTTATTTTGAAGAAGTCTGTGAATGTTAGACTGATTTCAATAACAAGGAAAAATTAATCTTGCGTTGCTGAACTTCTCTTGAAATTATGTCATGAAAGATGAAAAAAAAATCCCTTGAAATCCTATAATAAATATCATCCTACATCCTGATAGAGCTAGATGCCAAACTTATTCTGAAGGCAACACGATCAAACAACAAGAATAAAAGGTGGGTATAGAATTAACATAATTTGAACTAACAAACATGGAATTTTATGATCAAATTAAGCTCAGAAGACGCATTTCTTGCTACTTTTATTTGTTGTTAATTAATTAATAATTTGTGAAATTATTATTTGGTTTCAGAATTTTCACTGTACCTGTGCCATAGAGATCTTGAACAATGGTTCTTCTTCATTCCTAGGCAAGAGAGTGAAGCCCGGGAAGGGAGACCTAATCGGCTGACGACTGCTGGGTATTGGCTGGGTATTGGAAAGCTACCGGGTCTCCTGGTTTTGTTTACTCATCAAATCGTGCTGTAGAAGTGAAAAGAATAATGGTTTTTTTTATAGAGGAAGAGCTCCAAACGAAAGAAAAACTGAATGGAAGATGAATGAATACAAAGCCATTGAAGGAGAATCTTCTACATCTACCAGTACTGGTGCAACTCCTCTGGTATGAACTTTAATGCTTTGATTTTAGATTCTTCAATTTATAATAGCCAGTTAATTTAAGTATAGTAGGTCTAAATATTAATTAACCATTGGATATCTAATACAATTAGAAGGATTCTATAGATATTATCAACTCCAAATTAGAGTCAAGTGCATTTAATTTATTGTTTGTTGAGACTAATTTTAAACGTTGAAATACACCATTAGACAAGTATTCCAACATTAGACAAGGATTACAAATAATTATATTCGATGCACCATTGCTATTTATAATACTAATTTTAGATAGTTCTATTCCTACCACAGTTTTCTACATTATGCTTTCAGGTAAGGCCAGAATTCAGTTTATGCCGTGTGTATAAGAAATCAAAATGCTTGCGGGCATTCGACCGGCGTCCACCGCCGGGAATGATAATCAGCGAGCCGAGGGCTAAACGAGCAGCACATCCCAGAGATGATCATATTCATCTTCAGGCACCAACATCATCTCTTCAGACCGTTCATAAGGCGGCTGCAGAGACAAGAAGTTCACCTGAAAGTTCATCCTCTGGAGACAGCCATGGCGGCCGGCATTCTCAAAACAGAAAAAGTAGTAACATGGTGATGACTTCTAACAATGAACCTTGGTGGGACTGGGAGCAATTGGATTTATTTTGCGGGTAAAGAAAAGGTTAGAAAGATTTAGTTGCAGCTGAAATCATCTGCTGCTTTAATGTAGCTTACTACAAGAATGTAAGAAATTAGACCTACCAGAGAACTGGCAAGCTAAATGATAGAGAATATTGTTAAAGTCACTTCACGTTATTGATTTGCTGAAAAAAAAAAAGTAATTCTATAACTGGTATTTTTGCATATTTGTTGAAATTTATTTTAATAATGATGTTGTACTCTTAACGTTATTGATTTGCAGAAATTAAACATTGCATTAAAGGCAAAGTCTTTTGCTCAAATTCTACATGCTCACTTTTGTCTTAATTAATTTATTTATGTTTCAATTTGGGGTCGGTTTCTACGTGCTCTATGATCTCGATCTGTGGAATCTATTTAATTGGCTTCAACCAAAAAGCTTAAAAGATTGGTTTTAGAAAGTTTTTACAACTTTAATTAATTTAATCAATTAATTAAAATAACACACTATAAAACAAGTAAATAAAGGAGATAAAAAAAAAATTAATGTGGTTTAGATTTCCAATCCTACGATCAAGAGACCACGATCAAAGAAAATAATCTACAAAAAAATCAAAAACAATACAAATACTAATAGACTTAAAAACTAAAAACTCATTCTTTATATTGTTGTCATTATCTTAAATTTTCTTGTTGTCATTATATTAAATTTTCTTGATAGACTTATTTAGCGAGATTCCCTCTCCTTGATACGTCAAAATCCTTTTGACAAATTCAACAAGATTTTTTAATTGATATTGTTAAACTCTCTTTAACTAACACAAATCATTTTCTCGAAGAACAATATTATTACGTTTTCACTGTACTTAAAAAATTAACTCTTCAATTTTTTCAAAATAAAAATTCTAAACTAATAATTTCACTAAGTTGTTTTTGCTTTAAAAACTAAATGAAAATATCAACAACTAAGAAATTAACTTCTAAGAATTTTTTAAAAAAATTTAAAATCAACAACATTTATCTATATTGTAAATGTTCAATGATTTTTTTTAGAAAATAAATTAATACATAAGCCCACATAAATAAATAACAAGACTAAAAATATATATATCATCAAGCCACCAGCAGAGCCCCCACAATCATTATAAGAAATTCATAATTTGTATATTTTACAGTGTTAAATGTTTAATCTCTATCTCCAATGAGTAACGTAGAATATTATTTAGTATTATGTTCATATGTTATAAATTTATTAATACACAGTAATACATAAAAAAAAAAAAAAAAAACTCGCTGATATTCAAAAGTAGAATAGAATGACTCGGCGTAAATTATGAGAAATTTAGATGTGATGGAAAATGAAATTGTATTTGCTATTGAAATCTTGAAAAATTCTTGAAGATCAAAAGTTTTCTAAAGTCATTCCAGACACAGCAGCTACCGTAATGTATAGGCCACACACGGATTTCTTGAATATATATATATATATATATATGTGTGTGTGCGCGCGCGCGCGCGCGCGCATGTGAATTACGGTGAAAAACTGCACGACTTTTCATTAATTTCCAACAAACGATTGCATGATAAGAGAGAGACACGTTAACATTTTCTAGGAAATTTCACTCCATCTCTTTCGACTGAAATTCCAGGAAATTTAATACAACTTAGATTTTCTATAGCTTTCTGTAAATCATGCTTCGCTAAACCTAACGCTTCTGGAGTTCTATTCCTTGATCAGAGTAAAAGATTTGACTTAGTAAATATTTATCAATTTTAATTAATTTATTTAACTAATTAAACTAACACGCCATAAGCAAGTAAATAAAAGAGAAATAATTTTAATGTGATTCGAATTTTTCAATCCAATATTCACGGGGTCACATTTAGAGAATATAATTCACAAAAAAATCAAAATGATACAAATACTAATAGATTTAAAAAAAAAACTAGAGTATCACATCCTAAACTTGGAGTTCACCTGTGACAATCACCACAAATCTTCATGATATATTTTTTATACTCGGATTGTATCAAAGAGCCTGTAAGGCTTTCTTGTTAACCCATTTTATTCTAAAAACAGTTTATAAATAATAATCTCATCCATTGGATCACCATCAAATAATTAATATCTATGACCAATTCATCAACAACAAATATTTAGTAATAAAAATAACATTATGGAAATTATTTTCTATTCGGATTGAACAAAATGTAAACATTTACAAAATCATTTACTTTTACAAATATTTAACAATTTTTTTAAATGAAAATATATCACCAAATAAGTACATCCAGTAGACTCAAATATATTATGAGTAAAGAGGGAAACCTACATAGTGCTTCATGGGTTCTCTACTGATACCACTAGTCTTGCGAGATTTAATGTGTTTAGCCTGAAAGCTGAAATTGTGAGGGGTGAGTGTACAACTAAATTCAGTGAATAAATACATATATACATATATATACATACATGCACAGACATTTTCAAGATCTCA
>JAXCLQ010038927.1:0-22769 GCA_035584115.1 Cedrela odorata | reverse complement strand
TAATTTTTTAAACAATAATAAACATCTATTTTTTTATACATAAATTATATTTATAACTACTATTTTATTAACTAGTAGAATAAATATTTAAAAAATAACTCAAAACCGCCCCTAACAACCACCGGCCACTGTTGCAGTGCCAAAAAATTTAAAAATTTTCACTCCTAAGTTAACAATAAAGTTCTCACTAAAATTTAACTTCTAATTTTCTTATAATAGAAATTTAAAATTTTCAATAAATAACTTGTCATAAATAACAAATAAAAGTCATAAGCTTACCTTTTTCACACGCCGAAAAAAATTTATGGTCGCCAGAATTTGTCTCCTGAAAATTTCTTCTTGCCAGAATGAGAGCTTGGTAGAGAGACTAGGCTGCGTTGGGTGCTAATAAATAGACAATTTTGGAAATTTTTTCTGTTTGCTTTGTCAATTAAAAATAATTATAAAACATTATAAATAATTTAAAAAATGCAAAAAGTGGTCTGTGCTAGGTGCAGCTTGCGCTGGGTGCAAGTTGGGCGCTGGGTGCAGGCTCGCGCTGAGTTTGAGCCGTACTGGGCATTTGGTTTGGGCTGCGCTGGGTGCTGGTGGGCGCTGGGTAGATGGGGGGCGCTTGGTGGATGGGGCCGCTAGGTGCAAGGTAATTACAAATTTAAGATTTTTGAATTTTTAATATAAAACTTATAATAAAAAATAAAGTAAAAGAATTTAAAAAATCAATTTAAAAAATTAAAATTTTACAATTACACTTATGGAACTTTAATATTTACAATACGTTTTTTTATTTTTCTAATGCAATTAAATATTTACATAATTGAAAAAAATTATTTCAATAAAAAATAAAATTATAAAATTATTCTTAATTTACATAATTAAATTTACGTAAAATTCACATAAAATTGTAAATTTTAAAAGGATAAAAAAGATAAAATTATTTCAATAAAAATAAAATTATTCTTAATTTACATAATTAAATTCACATAAAATTCACATAAAATTATAAATTTTACAAGAAATTTAAATATAAAAAATAATTTTATCTTTTTTATCCTTTTAAAATTTACAATTTTATGTGAATTTTTAATTTTTAAATAAAAAAATAATTTTATAATTTTATTTTTTATTAAAATATATATTTTTTCTATTATGTAAATATTTAATTACATTAGAAAAATAAAGAAATTAAAATTATAAAAATAAACTAAAAGACAATAAAATTACTGTTGCACAGGTACTGTAGTTAGAATTTAGGGATTTAGGATTTAGAGTTTTAAGGTTTTTGAATTTTAGGGTTTAGGAGGTCATGGGGGCAAAATTGTTCAAAATACTTGAAATTAGATCATTTGATAAAATTGAATTAGAGTTGGTCAAAATTGTCAACTAGAAGTAAAACAGGATTATTTTCGAAAATTTTCCAAGTTACTTCATATCCAATTTGAGATGATCCAACTTCAAGATCTTTTTTTTTCAAGAAAATATATACGTATACACGATAATTTTTAAAAATTTTAGCATTTATAAATATGAAGTTAATCTTAGTTAAAGTAAATAAAAAATATTAAAAAATGTCAATTTAAAATATGATACAATTATTCGATATAAATTTGTATTTAAAAAAATTAATACGTATAATAGTTATATATTTGATTCACTTAATTTATTTTAGACACAATCAAAGTGTCTTGGTTTTAATTTGAATCATACCTACTGTTGTTTTGATGTGATATATAAACTATAAAGACAACAACAAACCAAAGCTAAGGCTTCTTTGTTTTCTTTTCACTCTGTTGATTTTAAAGTTTCTCTTTTTTCTTTTCACTCTGCCTTCTTCTCCTTCTTTCCACTTTATTGCAAATCGAACATGTTGTTTATAGCTTCGGAGTTCTGCTCATAGAAATTATTACAGGAAGAAGCCCAATTAATCATTCCAGACCAACTAGAGAGGTAAAACCGGTTGCTATATTTCATCTGCATTAAACACTAAGCCACCATCATAACTCTGTTTCAATTGGTTATTTCAGATGAACTTGATTGACTGGTTCAAAGGAATGGTAGCAAGTCGCCGTGGAGAAGAACTTGTAGATCCTTTGATCGCAGTTTAGCCATACCCAAGAGCTCAAAAAAGGGCATTGTTGATATAGATTTAGATGCAAATAAGAGACCAAAAATGGGGCAAATTGTTCATATGCTTGAGGCAGATGACTTTCCTTTTCGTTCTGTAAGTCATGTTATCAGAGTCTTATGTATCAACTTTGGTGATACCAATTAAGATGTCAGTTTCAAACAAAATGTCATGTCTGCCTAGACCTAGTTTTTTATCACTCATTTTTCATCTTATACTGATTAGTCAACTGTTAATATTTCTTTCCCCTTTCAGAATAGTAACACTAATTGTATATTTGTGTTTCGTTCCGCAGGAACACCGACCACCTCAAGAGAAAGATCCTCATTCCTCCCATGAAGCTGTATCCAACAAAGTTCATATCCAACCAAGCATGCTGTGGGTGGAAATGTAGAGAGATCAAGATGGAGATGGTTGTTATCAGTTTAAGGCACTATGCTACCTGAAGTCAAATGCAAGGTAGAATAATTTTCCAACCAGTTCACAAAGACGATATTAAAACGCCTTGGATGTATATCTTGGATGTGTATAGATTGCTTCACTTCCTTTTCTTTTTCGGTTTTTTTGATTCCCTTTGTCGATATGTTCCTGCATATTACATTTAAATGAGCCTTGTAAATACATACTTCTACTTTAATATCTGGAGCTTGTATATTCTTCTTGTTTAGAAGATAAATAGAATATCATATATTTCGTCGGTGTATTCATAAGAAGGGAGTTCTGATGAATTCCAGGAGTAGAGCATTACTGATTTACTAGTTTTCCAATTTCTTTAGATTTCAGATGAAGTAAAGTAGAGTAGTCTCTACTCTCTAACTCTGCCTTTTGTAATTTTTTTTATTTATTATAATTTAATTGTATCTAAATAAATTTTAATAGTGTCTAAATGATTAATAAATAAATGAATAATTATATCTAAACGAATAAACGAATTTAAACAATAATCGTATTATAACGAATTTTGTTTGAATAAACGAATCGTATTTAGAATTAAATTTTTGATACGGATAATAAACAAATTGTATTCATATTGATTTGAATAATAAACGAATCGTATTCGTGTTGACACATATATAATTCATTTATCTGAATTGACATCCCTAACATATATTAGAAAATATTGAGAATATTAAGCAAAATTGAATGTTTTGAGGGATGGGTTTTATTGCATGTATAAATATTAATTTATATCACCCATGGGACCAATAAATTTGTACAAGTGTTTGCCCATTATGATACAGGGGATACTAATCAAAATTTAAAAAATGTGAAAATTCACTAATTGCATGACACTTTTCTTGGATGGTATTAATGTTGTCTAACGGCGTCGAGTTAGCTTGTGAACCGACTCAAGTAGACCAATTAAAATCCTAACCTGGACCTGCCCAGAGTGTTGTTCACCCTAGCTAGGCCGATTCCAAATCCAAAATTAGGGCTGTGCCTATTCAACTTGTTAGGAACTGAAGGTCCAACCCGTAATAGGCATGAAATCGTTCAAGTTCATTACATTGTTGAACCAATGGGTTAATCTGATTCTACTCGTTTATTAAAAGACGAGTTAAACCGAACTGACCCACCAGTTATTAAAAAAAAAAACAACAGATTGCAGGGAAAAGAAAATTAGACCGTTACAATCGTAACATTGTTATTGTTTTTATTTCCTTTTTATTTTTTCTATTTCTTCTATAAATACTCACTTATTTTCATTTTAAATTATTTATTTCTTTTACTCAATCTCTCTTAACTTAATTTCTCTCAATTCAATTTTCTTCATCTCAACTCAATTTTCTTCAAAAATAATTAAATTTGGTTGAAGTAAATTGCAAATATTATAAATTTTAACAATTTGAGATTAGCAATTGTATTAGTATATTTAATTTTGTATTTAATTTATTTTTGTATTTAATTTATTTATTAACTTTAAAATTTTAGTTAGTATTAAGAAGTTATAATTTAATTTAATTTTTGCATTAAGAATTTAGAATTAAATTTAATTTAGCTATTTTATTTAGTATTTAGTTTAATTAATCAATTAAAAACTTTAATTGGTATTTATTTTTGTTATTAATTTTAAATTTGTTGTCACTATTTAATTAATTGTAAAATTTTAGTTAGAACTTAGAAATTAATTTAGTTATTTTTGTTAGTACATACTTTAGTTAAAACATTTAAAATTATCGAGATTAATAATTTAATTTTGTTATTAATATAAAAATTAGAGTTAGAATTAAATTAATTGTAAAATTTTAGTTATTAATTATTAAATTATTTTAGTTATTAATTTAATTTTATTATTATTTAATTTCGTATTGAATTTAATTAATAAATTAAAAATTTTAGTTGGTATTTATTTTTATTATTAATTTTAAATTTGTTGTCACTATTTAATTAATTGTAAAATTTTAGTTAGAACATAGAAATTAATTTAGTTATTTTTATTAGTACATACTTTAGTTAAAAGATTTAAAATTATTGCGATTAATAATTTAATTTTTTATTAATATAAAAATTAGAGTTAGAATTGAATTAATTGTAAAATTTTAGTTATTAATTATTAAATTGTATTAGTAATTAATTTAATTTTATTAGTATTTAATTTCGTATAGAATTTAATTAATAAATTAAAAAAATTTAGTTGGTATTTATTTTTGTTATTAATTTTAAATTTGTTGTTACTATTTAATTAATTGTTAAATTTTAGTTAGAACTTAGAAAGTAATTTAGTTATTTTTGTTAGTACATATTTTAGTTAAAAATTTTAAAATTATTGAGATTAATAATTTAATTTTGTTATTAATATAAAAATTAGAGTTAGAATTGAATTAATTGTAAAATTTTAGTTGTTAATTACTAAATTGTATTAGTAATTAATTTAATTTTATTAGTATTTAATTTCGTATTGAATTTAATTAATAAATTAAAAATTTTAGTCGGTATTTATTTTTGTTATTAATTTTAAATTTGTTATTACTATTTAATTAATTGTAAAATTTTAGTAAGAACTTAGAAAGTAATTTAGTTATTTTTTAAGTACATACTTAATTAAAAATTTTAAAATTATTGAGATTAATAATTTAATTTTGTTATTAATAAAAAAAAATTAGAGTTAGAATTAAATTAATTGTAAAATTTTAGTTGTTAATTATAAAATTGTAGTAGTTTTTAATTTAATTTTGCATATAATTTAACTTTAAAATTTGCGTTGGTATTTATTTTTGTTATTAATTTTAAATTTATTATCACTATTTAATTAATTATAAAATTTTAGTTAGAAATTGCTAAATTTTGTTAGTTATTAATTTATTGTTATTGTTAATTATTTTTATTGTTATTTATTTTACTTTATTTTAATTAGAATTATTCATATTTAAATTTTATAAGTTTCTGAATATAATTTTTGTATTAGGAAGTTAGAATTGAATTTAATTTTTGCATTAGGAAGTTAGAATTGAATTGAATTTTTATATTATGAAGTTAAAATTTAATTTAATTTTTACATTAAGAAATTAGAATTGAATTTAATTTTTGCATTAGGAAGTTAGAATTTAATTTAATTTTTGCATTAGGAAGTTAGAATTTAATTTAATTTTTGCATTAGAAAGTTTGAATATATAATATACAAATTTAATTGAAATTAATTGTTAAACAATTAAACCAAAATGACACACTATTCGTCACAAGGGTTGCACGAATTTCTTTATGACATAGATGAATCAATACCCTTATTCGATCAATACCCAAATGTTCCAGAAAAACAATCTCATAGTACATCAAACCCAACAAAAGTTACAATAGTTGGTAGTAGTTAGAGTAGAAAACCTAAGTCTCAAATATGGCAAGATTTTGAAAAAACCATTGAACTTAGTAAAGTAAGATGTAAACTTTGTGTCGTGATATATGTGCAGAAAATAGGGGATGGGTTAGACACTGTTAAGAGACACATTGAAAAAAAATATTTAAGACACTTAGAAAATTTGCAAAAATAAACGCAAATCAAAACTATAAATACTAAGTGGTAATTTTTGTTGTGATCCTACTGTAACGAGAGACACAGTCTGTCAATGGTTGATCGTAGATGGTCAACTATTTACACAAAGTGAATCCTCATATTTCATTGAAATAATGTAATAACATTAACCCACTTTTAAGAAAATACCTAAAACAATCGTACAAACATATATACCTAAAAAATTTGATGAGATGAGATAAACTTTAATCGCTATTCTCTAATCAAGTAACAATACATTTTCATTGATATCTGACAATTAGAGAGTTATTAATAATTTGTATTATATTTATGTTACTTACCATTGGATTGACGAAGAGTGACAATTAAATAAAAGAATTATAGGATTTAGACCATTTGAATTTTCACATAATGCAAGGGCTATTATAAAAGTTATTAGTAGTGTTACACAAGAGCTTAGGATTGTAGATAAAATTCTTTGCATTTCACTCGATAATGCATCGAATAACACAACTGCAATTCTTTTTCTTAAAGTTGTACTAATGTCATACTTAGAAAGAAAAGTTTTTCACAATAGGTGTGCTTACCACATATTGAATTTATGTGTGCAAGATGGTTATCAAATGATGAAGCCAACAATTGATGCAATTAGGAGTGTTGTGCTTAATTTAAAATATACTCCAGCTAAATCTCAAGTATTTAAGGAATTGTGTTATCAACACGGATTGAAGCCTAAAAAATTGATTTTAGACATGTCAATGAGGTAGAACTCCACCTATGATATGCTTAAACATGTTTTACCTTACAGAATTCCAATAATAGAATTGTGGAATATGAAAATGAGCGGTTATGAATTAACCAATGATCATTTTCGAGTTGTATGAATTATCTTGCAGTTTTTATCAACAATGAAAGAAGCTATATAACTTTTATCTGGACAATATTATCCAACAACGCATCCGTAATTCTTATGTTATATAGCGTTGCATATGTCTTTAAATAATACATGGAACATCCAATGTTCGCCTTAATAATGTCAATCATGATAGATAAATTTAAAAAGTATTACGATGACATGCTTCTTTTATACTGCATTACACTATGTTTAAACCTTTGGATGAATGTTTCTAGTTGTGAAACTCTTATAAAATAATTTTACAAATTATTAGATTAAAGTGATTCTAATCATTTGAGTCGTGAAATCAAAATAGTTATCCAACGATGTAAGGAAAAGTTGTCATCAAATCTTTTAAGTATTTTTCACTCATATGAGATTGTGTATTTTGCAGGTATGTTTATATCTACTGGTCGTGATGACTCTTCTTCCTCTTCCTTTACTCCTATTATTTCAAATAGCAGTTAGAATCTGTACATAAAAGTCAACAAGAGACCAAAAAGAATGTCATTGTCATTCAATGAGCTCTCATACTACATGCTGGGTCCAATCATTCAACAGGAGGAAAATTTTGACATCCTAAAGCGGTCAAAGGAAAATCACAAGCTGTATCCTATCTTAGCAAGAATAACACAAGACTTTCTCACACCACCAATGCCTACAGTTTCTTCAGAAAATGCATTTAGTTTGAACGATCAAACATTGAACTCATGTAAAAGTACAATGGCCTTGAAGGTTTTGGAGATGCGAATGTGTTTCAAGGATTAGGTCAACGAAGAAAGAAGACTACAATAACTTCAGCAACAATCAGCTACTGTAGCCAAGTTTAACTATGATGGGATGGGGGAGAAGAAGATGAAGATGAAGACGAAGACGAAGATGAAGAATAACTACAATCAACTGCCAATTATATGTAATTAAGATTTAGATTTAATAATTCTTAATGAGGTAAGGCTCAATATCCACCTCTTTGTAATATTTTTTTAAATTAACTTATTTTTATTTTATTTTATTTATTTATTATTGTAAAGTATGATTGAATGTAAGAAAAAATTATAAGGTTCAAGCTGAAATGTACCTCTTATTATATTTTTCTAATTAATTAATAAAAATTAATATCGTCAGAGGTATTTTTTTTTTTTATAATTTTGGTAATTTATAAAATTTTTTGTTTACTTTTAATTAAATTGATAAAAAAAAGTTTAACATAACATACCCATTCTATTAACCAGAATTAAACCATATGACGAACCGCACTAGAATAGGTTTGGAGTATGAATTGGAATCGAAATTAGAACTGAAACCGGCCCAGAACTGCCCTAGAATCAGAATCGACTCGAAACCGGCCCAAAATCAAAACCGGAACTGACTCGTAATGAAAATCGAAACTGACCTGAAACCAAAACTAAATCAAAATTGGAATTGAACCATAATCAGCCCAGCTCGTTACCTGTCCGGGTCAATCACCTTTAAACTATATGAACTATAGAACCGGTTAGCTATATTTTTCGATTCGGGCTGGTTCTATCTTTTCTAGTTCCTTGACCCGGCCCGAACCAGACCGGAACCGCTGGTTCATGTCTATTAGACAACACTAGATGGTATCGCTTCCAATTATACTAGATGTTTTTAATACTGTCCCATTAAAAACTTTGCTTGTAAAATCTATAGAATAAAATCCGGTTGAAGAAAAAAATAGTACAGAGCAACTTAGTAAAAAAATTTTATATATTTCTTCTCTTTAAAATAATTTGCTCTTATGATGAAATTCTCACTCTCCAAATAACAAATATAATTTTTTAATATATGAAATTGACCCATACCAATATTATGTACCATAAAATTTTAGTGAAAATATCAGCAAAATTATTAGAGGAGCATATTTGTTTAACATCAATTTTTTTTTTCTCTGTTGAAGCTCATTAGTATAGAATAAATTTGATGTTATATGTTTGGTTTAGTCTTTCTTAATGCATTCTCCTATATATGCAAATTTATTAAATTTTCTTTATTTTTGAATTCTTATGTTTTTTTTAAGGAAAAATTTTCTTTATGCAAATTTATTAAATGCCTCTACATAGGCTTATGTTACTTTAGGGGCTTTTATCACTTTGAGAATTTATGTCGCTTCAGGAACTTATGTCACTTTTGCGACTTGTGTCACTTTAGGACAAAAATATGCTTCAAGAACTAATAACTCTTCTAAAGCTAGTAGTTCAACAAATTTGAGTATATTTGTTGCTTGGGCATTATGTTCAACAAGATTCTAATTTTTCAAATTTCTCTACCACAAATAGTATCTTTTGAACCAATTGACCTACAACATTTTTGCCATATAGTTGAAGGTGGCAAAGAGGCCTGAAGCATGAAATTGAAGCTCATTATGGCTTAAGTGCTGAGCTAGGTCAAGTTATACCCGCTTAGAAAACATGCAGCTCGGCATGGCCTATAAGGGTTAGGCCGGTCTATGCAAGTCGTGCAGGGCTTGGGTAATGGGCTAACCTACTAGCCAATGTTAATTTCAAATGTTTATAAATTCTCTTGACAAAAAGTATCGATCTTGTCTTCTCAATATATAGATATCGTCAAACTTATAATTTCTTTTGAAGTTTCTAACTTAAAAGTATTGATCTGGTCTAAGCTATAATTTCTTTTAAACTCTCTGACTTAAAAGTATCTATCTATTTTCTTGAAAGTATTGATCTAGTTCAAATGATAATTTCTTTTGAACTCTCTAACTTTAAAGTATCGATCTTCACATTTTTATGTATCGGTTTGTTTTTATGAAGATATCAATCTATTATACTTTGTTTACCAATCTCTTCTCTATATATTTGTTAAACCCTATTCTTTGAATATGAGGGTGAAATGATCATTATGATAACATTCATTTTCAAACATGCATGATAATGGTTAGTTGACACAGTATCGAGACTTAGGTGAATTTAAATTAAATTTAATGATATGAATATACTGAATTTGATATTATAATTTGGAATTTTGGATAAGTTGGATTTCGGTATGTTGCCCTACGCTGAAGCATTTGGTGATCTTATTAGTCGGTTAGCAAGTAGGGTCAAGGGGCAGCGTACTTATCGGGAGGGGGGAGAGGGGGCGGTGGTAGGAGGTGGAGCCCTAGCAGAAAAATAAATTGTTAGATAAAACATGTGGTTTCAACTTAAAATCTGTGAGAAAATCTAAGTTTGAGCAAGAAGTATCGATATATGGGATTTAGAAGATTGATACATGTACCAAAGTATTGATACTTAAGGAATATAGGTCTATACTAATAAGTGGATCCATACTTATGAAGAAAGGTATCGATATTTTGCAAGTCAGAGACTTGGAAAGAAATTACAAACTGACCAAATTGATACCCTCATCAAAGGTATCGATACATGGCAAGACAGAGAGTTTGAAATAATTATAAGATAAACTAGATCAATAACTTCATCCAAGGTATCGATACATAGTAAGACAGAGAGTTAAAAAATATTTACAAGGCGAACCAAATCGATACCTTTATCAAAGGTATTGATGCTTCAAAAAGAGGGAGGATCGATACATAAAAGTAAATGTATTGATACTCAGGATTGAAGAAAATTTCCATAATAAAGTTTTAAGGAATGGATTGATACCTAAACCAAAAGTATCAATACCCGGTCCAAAAGTATTAATACCTAATCCAAAGGTATCGATACATAACACAAATCAAGGTAAAAATTCGACCGGCAATTTGGTCTTTTCTACCACTTTTATAAATACTCAAGATGAGGATTCGACCCTCGGTGTTTTCTTCATTCGTTCATTTCCTTCTCTCTCTCTAAAAGCATCTTTCTCATTCTCTTTCTCGATTTTGGCCAAATATTTTCAATTTCTTGGCTTATTCTTGCTAAATGTATGTTGCTAATTGATTACTTACCTCTCATCTATAAATTGGTATTGATTTCAGACTGGAAACAGCAAGGAAGGAATTAGGGTTTCGAAGAAAATTCAAAGGTTTTGTGTTCAAACGATAATGTGAGGTGTTTAATGACTTCTATAAGTTTCAGGTAGGTTTGTTGAACTGTTATAAGCTTGAGTTAAGATTTTGAGCATGTTGAAAACCTAGGGTTCACTGTTCATCCGAGATTTACATTAAGGTTGCATAAGAAATGTAGATTTGTGTTAATTTGAGTTAATGGGAAGTGTATGATGATTATATACATGCTAGATATTGTTTTGGAATGAGTAAATCGGTTTTAGACAGAAATATGGAATAGAAATAGTTATAGCTATGGGATTTCATTGTTGAAAATCGAATAAATAGCCTCGTTAAGTAAGCCTTGTGATATGATATATGTCAACTAAGAGATCGTAGCCACATTTTCTATGAGCATTGCATTTAATACATTTAAGTATAATTATGTGAATTGAGGAATTCACTATTATTTGCATGTGTGCTATCAGGTTTTGAGAATTCGAGAGAAGAGTCGAGTAAACGTGAGGATCAATAGTGGGAGTGGTTACCCTTCCCTTGTTATGAGTAAATTTATTCATACATGAATAATAAATATACATGTGTTATATTATATGTATGATTGTGTGTTAGACAAACAGTTTACTAATTAAAATGAAATTTGAATGAATCTATTTATAAATAAGTTACCTAATATTGGAATGTTTTGTTTATTTGGTTTGCTTATTGAAAATATTGAGATATACATGCTGAAATGGCCGGGGAGGTCTAATTTGTTTAAATGTTTTATAATCATTGTTGTAAACGATATGACTTGACTATGCATGTATATTGGTAATGTGGCTAGTAGGCCAAATTATTGTTATATGGTTAGTTGGCTTGTTTATTTGACTGTATACACAAGGAGGTAGCCTATGGACAAACTTGTTGAATAGAGCTGCAGTGAAGCTGGTATAAGGAGAAAAGGCCATGGCAAGCTCACTGTGTGCTGAGCATGTATATGCTGTTATAGAGACTCTATGAAAAGTCCTGACGACTTGATAGAGATCTCATGAATTTGACGAATTACGAGGACAGTTACTCATATCATCAAGTGACTATTTAGGGCCAACATCAGTAAAGCGAGCTTACTTTCATAAATGCATGCTTTACATAAAAATAAATAATTTTCCAAGCATGAGAAATGGTTTTCTATTTAATAAATCTTTATTGCATATGGTTTATGCATGAAAAGCTTACTAATGATTACGGATTTGTCCCGACCAAGGTAGCCTGTCAAGGATTTATTACCAGCCCGGATTAATTGTTTTAAAACTGTTTGTAGACTAATGAAATATTTTTGTAATCATTGTTTTAAATGAACATGTATATATATACTTTCGAGTACAACGTGAAATGAATCCCAATATCTGTATTTTAAATGCGTGTGCATGTATGTATATATGTATGTACTATGTGCTTTATTTATTCACTGAGTATAGTTGTATACTCACCTCTTACCATTTCAGTTTTTAGATTAGGTGCTTTAGTATTCGCCGGGTTAGTGGTATTCGTAGAGGGCCTTCGGCATTTTGAGTAGGTCATATTCTTAACTCATATGTGTATTAAAGCTAACTGGATAAATGTATTTGGATTTTTGTAATGGAATTGTGAACAAATTGTTTATGTAAATAATTATGATTGTTCTGTGAAACCTTATTATTCGAACATAGGGTAAAATATTTATTTAATGATATTTATTATGACACGTGCATGATTAAAATTTATTTGACATATTAATGAGACTTAGAAAAATTTTAGTTGACTTAATGAAATAATTAATATGGATTTAGTTGTATTTTTCGAAAATTGAAAAAGAGACCAAATTGCAAAATTTCAAGGACTAAGTCGCTAGATTTTTAAATAGTAAAAATTGAGTTACTGTAGCGGTCACTGTAGCAAATTGAAAACAGTTGACCGGTAGAACGATTGTTTTCGACGGCTATGTGAGGGGGGGGGGGTACTGTAGCACTATTCAAGGGTACTGTTAACTTGTTACAATAGCAATTTGGTTGACCGTTTTTTAGAAAGATTGACTGGCAAAATCTTGTCATCAGGTTACTGTAGCACTCTGGTCTACCTTTTTATAAAATGGTCAACTAGATTGTTGGGAAAAACAGATTTTCTTGGATTTTTTGAAATTTTGCTGAATTTTTTTAGGGCAATTGGGTCATTTCACCCCTCTTACTATATATACACACCTCCCATCTTTTGTTTAAACATCATTCTCTCACTAAAAAAAAAATCCCCAAATTTTCCCTCCTTCTTCTCTATAAAACCCTCACCCTTCTCTTTTCAATTTTTTTTATCTATTCTTTGCAAGTCTTCAAAATATTTTAACCCTAAATGATTCCTCATGGCTTTCTCTTCGATTTAAAACTCAAGTTGAGTTAAAAATGGTAGAATTAATGCTTGATGAAATTAGGTTTCGAAGTCAAGTTGAGGTTTTTGAGTTTAAACGAAAAATTGGAGTTCCTATAAGATTATACAAACTAATGGTAAGCCTGGTAACTCTTAATAGTTATAATTTTAACATTTAAAATGAAAATAAAATTAGAGCTTACTGTTCACATATGAATTTAAGCTTGATTTCGCTTTGGGAACGTAGAATCATGTTTTATAGTAATAAATGAAATATTTGACGTCAAATGTACGTTAACTCGTCAATTGAACAGGTATATATATAATTGCCAAAAATATACATTGAGTAGAATTGTGTTGTAAATAGATAATTGAACTTAAAAAGCTATGTTGTTAAAACATATGTGTTGCATATTTGTCATGAACATAGGGTTGTATAGAAATTAAGACCAATGGAATTGTTATGACGATATATATATATATATATACACACACACACACACATTGAATGTTATTGAGATAGGCTTATTGGCCTTAAATATGAATGTGGAATTTGGAATGTAAATGGCCATGGGATTTCATTGCTGGAAATCGGTTAAATGGTCCGTTAGATTAGCCTTGTGAAGTATTGTGTGTCAACTAAGAATAATTGGTTACATTTTCCCACATGTATGACATTTAAACGCATTAAACTTATTTGGAATAAATGTATGTCATATCAGGTTCAGAAAATCTACAAGAAAGACCGACGGGACATGAGGAGACGTAGTGCGAGTGTATACCCTCCCCAAAGTTGTGAGTGAATTTATACATACATAAGTAGTAAATAAGTTGCAAGTGATACTTACTCATACAATTGGGTGATATACACATGTTTTGAAATGCTTAAATGAAGTTATAATGAATATTTTCATGCAGTTTATATTGATATTGGGATATTTGTACAATTTGGTCTGCTATTGTGATTTTAGTTGATATAAATACTTGTAATGACCTAGAAGGCTGAATGTGAATTATATACTTTGGAGAACAACATTTAAAAGTGTTAAGGCTAGGGTAGCCTAGTTTTGGTTTTACTTATATTAAACTTTGATTTAGGAATGAAATGTTTTTAATGCATGTATTTTGGTGATATGAGGCCGTTAAGGCTTGATATTATTGTATGGTAGTGGGCTAGGATATTTACTGTATATATAGGGTTGTAATCAATAGACGGACCTTTGAGAGGCCGCAAAGGTTATTGGTGTCACAGTAGGGCTGTATAAGGGAGGTTAAGTTATGGTAAACCTACTATGAGCCGATGTGCGTATGCGCAATTATAGAGACCTTATGGAAAGTCCTATCGACTTAATAGGGATCTCATGAACTTAACGGATATGACAAGGACAGTAACTTTATCACCAAGTGACTACTCGGGCCAACATCAGTGAGACGGACTTGTTTTTATAACCCCATGTTTTAAATGAAATAAATGATTTTTATACAATGCATAAGTTCTGTTTTCAGTTTATAAATAATGCATTGTACATGATTTTATACATAACAGACTCACTGATAGATTTCAACGTTACCTTGGCTAAAGTATTGATCGGGATAGTATGAGCAGCCCGTATTGTATGTTTAAACTTAATTGCAGACCATTTTAATTGTTTTATAGACATGGTTGTATCTGAGTTGTATATATATATATGTGTGTGTGTATGTGTGTGTGTGTGTGTGTATTTGAGCATATTAATAAATGAAATCTCAATATCATGACATGTATGTATATCTATATATGTATGCATCTACTCACTATATATAGTTATATACTCACCCCTCACCATTTCAGCTTTCAAGCTAGAAACTTTAGTCTTCGCTGAACTAGTAGTGGCAGTAAAGTATACTCAACGCACTTGGTAAGTTATTCCTCCTTGTCTCACTTATGCTATTTGAGTCCATTGGATTTGTAAAACTTATGGATTTGTATTATTTCGGATAAATGTATTTCCTGGGATGTTGTTTTGTTTTGAATTCCGAGAAGGAAATGTAACTATTTGATTTATTCGAATATAAATATTCTATTCAACCCTTATGTAATGTTTAAAACTGATAAATTTTATTAATTATACCTGTTATGGATGAATTGATCACGGAGATTAATTTTTTGATATTGAGATCCCATGGACCAAAAATTATATTTAAAACTATTTTCAAGTTGTGAGCATTGATTTGATAGCCTTACGGACTCTTGAGGTACATTTTAGATATAGAGGGTGTATCACGAGGGTCTATGGCGATTGTCACAAGTGGACCTCAAAGTCGAGGCGTGACATATTTAACCCAAATGATCATGATATTTTATTTATTTGATTGTATTGTGGATAATTGATCACGGAGATTAATTCTTTAATAATGATCCCATGAATAGGAACAATTGTTTTATAAATTATTTTCAGGTTTTGGAAATTGATAGGAAAGCTTTTTATGCTCTCTTGATATGTTCTGAGTGTATATTGTGTATCATGAAGGACTGTGATGATTGTCACGAGTGAACCCCAGGTTTGGGACATGACAATATCGATCATTCAACAACATATATTCATATTACAAGTGAATTTGACATCATAAAAAAACTTATAAACACATCATTTAAAAGATAAGATTTTAATTATTCTATATTGCATTATAGATTACAACCTAGGAAGTTCATATTTGATATGAAAACTCTTTGAAACTCTATATATTTAATGCTAAAATTTGTGTTAATTATAATTAAAAATTGAATTGTGGCATTTAATTTTATAAAATTTTTATAAACATTTTATAATATTTTATTGTGAATTTGACATTACTAAAAACTTATAAACACATCAATTATAACATTAAATAAATTAATTTTAAATTAAATGGGTGAACTTGCATCACTATAGTTACAAACTACAATATATCCCAATTAGGTTAGCACCTATTGAACCATCTATTATTTGCACTTTACTTATTTTATTGTTTTACATTAAAATTAAAAATATTAAAAATCTAAAATCTAAAATTAAAAATATTAAAAATCTAAAATCAAAAATTATAAATATTAAAAATCTAAAATCTAAAATTATAAATGTTACAAAGTAATTTTCATCAATAGAATCATTCTCTTTCATTTCATCATCTTAGTCATCATTCTGGTTCTGAATTCTCTATTATGCATCCTCTCAATCTTTCAAGCATATCAAACAATCCAATACATTTGGTGACAATCTTAATCTTCGTTTATCTAATACCTTATTTTCTGTACTAAAAGCAGATTCTGATGCTATTGTGGATATCGGAGGAGTTAGTAGATCACGAACCATGATAGATAGCACAAAAAACACCATTTCATTTGCTTTCTACCATTGCAAAACATCAAAATTTATTTTTTGTTCTATACTAAACATCAAATTATAATTAGTAAAAATTTATTATAATTTATTAGGCCTAGTAGAAGAAGTGATGTAAGTAGATCTATTAGTAATTGTGCTCAAAAGTTTCCATAAAAGAGTATTAGCTACAGGTTCATCATTGTGTTTAGAAATTGGTATATTTATTCATACTATATCCTCATATTGAATGTAAATATTATTTAAAGAGTTCTAAGAAGAAGAGTTATCCATATCAAGTGTAACATTCAAATTTTTTACAATTGCATCTACTAACTTAATTGCACCGGAAATGTTTATTCGATGGTCCATTACTACTGCATATATAAACAATACTGAAATATCCTTCTAGTATTTTTTTAATTTCTCTTCTATAATAAAACAAATAGTTGTAAACTCATTAATATTTCTATAAATAGTAAATGTATAATTAATATCAAATAAATGATTCAAAAGACAATATAAAGTTGGAAAATAAACACGTGAACATGACAATGTAATATTATAAAATATTTCTAAGAAATTCATTAAATTAAACATCACAATCTAATCATTAGAAGTCAATAACATATCACCCACTTTTTTATTATAAAAATTAGTAATTACATCTCTATAATTAACACAAATTTCAACATCAAATATGTAGAGTTCCAATAATTTTTCACATTAAACATGAACTTCCAAGATTATAATTCATAATACAATAAAGAAGAATTAAAATTTTGTCTTCAAGAGCTATGTGATGAAATATATTGTATTACATCTCTAATCTTTTTTAGATTATAATTAATTAAAGTTAAATCATTTTGTATAATCAAATTAACAATATGACAAACATATCTTACATGAAAAAGTGTGTGCCAAAATTATGTGTAAGTATTATATTATTAGTAAACAATTCAATAGCAGCAGTATTGGCTGATGCATTATTAAAAGTAATGTTGAAAATTTTATCTTGTATTTCATTGAAAACACTCATCATTACACTGAAAATTGAGAAAATATTATAAAGAAATTTTAATTCACAAAATGAAATAATTATTTTATGCAACATCTAATTATTATCAGTGTAATGGGAAGTAACACAAATATAACCTAACATATTAAATCTAGTTCAATAATCAGAAGTAATAGAAATAACACCTTTAAAATAATGAAAAGTTGTAATCAAATTTGTTTTGGTATGTTCAAATAATCTTATACAATAATTCTTACATGTATTTATAGGAAATAATTTAAAAGAAAGTTAAACGTACATTTTCATAAAAATTTTCTATCTTTTGTCTTTTGTCTGAGTGAAAGGATGCTCATTCAGCAATTCATTCAACCATCCAATCTTTCATAACAGTTGGCCCAACTGGCAACACCCAAGAGAGAGGTGAATTGGGTTTTTTGGAATTCATAGCCTTAAAATAAATGTAATGCAATACAATAAATAAAATATTAGTAGAGAGAAACGCAAACACAATTTATAATGGTTCGGCAAAACTTGGCCTACGTTCATTTTCTTGGATATGGTTACCATCACCGAGGTTTTAATATCTCATTGTTTCTTTAGGTTAAGTAAAACCCACTATAACTTTTTTTGAGGTGAAGGACGACTATACACTTGCTTTATCACAGGTGAAGAGTAACCCACAAGAATCTTCTTTACTTCAAGTAAAGATATATCCAATACAATATAATAATATAGTTCTATTTCTAAACATTCACACTAGAGTAAGTTTATCAATAGGCTCATACAAAGAAAAGCTCTCTCACAACAAGAAATGAAATTTTTTACAATAGTGAGAGAAAATGACATTGTACACGTTAAAAATGTTCTTCAAGAATGCTTTTTAGTTTGATCACAATAATAGCGCTCATTTTTTTCACTATTCTTCTTCTATTTATATTCATTCCGTTTGTGAAAACTTTTATGTCTAATGGCTTGATTTGATGCATTTAATGTTTACCATAAATGCTGCAGAAGTTACTATTAAGCTTTAATTTCAAAAGAAGTATTAATCCATATTTTGCTATGTATCGATCTCTTTGTGCGAAAATTGTATCTGAATCCCGAGTATCGATCTATTTGCTTTTATGTATCGATCTGATTCACTTTATAAATAAATTTCAACTTTTTGAAATTACAACATATCGATCTTCTTATTTGAAGTATCGATATGATTTAATCCGTAATTATTTTACAACTTTCTGGACAAGGCATATATCGATCTCTTTTAGCTTAGGTATCAACCTGGTCAGCCTTAAGAATTTCATCTAATGCTTTTACCTTAAATGTTAATTTTTGTTCTTTCTCTCCTTTAATGTGATACTTAAGTTAAACTTTCTTCTAATTATTTATTTTCTCCCCTTTAACCTCATAAGAGCTTATTACATGCTCAAGTTAAACTTTAATTAATTTAGGTTTCTCCCCTTTTTTGTCAGCAATTAAAAAATGAGTAAAAAAATGGCATACATGCATTGAGAGATAGTAAAACAAAGTAATAATAAGTAAGTGCACATGTCTCTTCATTAAGCATTAAATCAAAGAAAAACAGAAGCTAGAGAGAGACAATGTTGAAAACACAAATAAACAATACTACAAAGTGTCAAAGACAAGATCATCAGGATCATTGATGTCGACATTTAAGTCAATTGTATAGGAAGTACTAGGTCGTGAGGCGTGTAAAGGAGGTCGTGATCGAGATGACAAGGCAGTATGGCCGCGATATGCAGATGCAAGTGCTAGGGTGGTTGATCGTGCTAAACTTTGCATAAATCTAAGAGTTTCACTACGGAACTCGAGTCCAAGTCTTTCAAGTTGTGTGATTCCTTGTTCACCCCAAGCAAGATGCTTGTTGATCTTGTGTATTTGCGTTATGACCATAGTCTCGATGCTGGTAAGGCACTTATCAAAATTAGACATGGATGTCTCCACCTTTTCTTCCACGTGTGTCGTTTATGCTTGCATGTTCTCTAGAAGAGATAGTAGTGTGGATGAGGGAACTAATGGCTATGCTGTTGGTTCTATTTGAACTGAGGGTGTTGTGTTGTGCACATCGACAGGTGCCTCAAGGTCATTCTCTGTTGCAGCATCTTCAGCCTGTTGAGCTACAGTCTCTGCTTGATCTTGATTGTGCAAATGCCTATAGCGAGCTTGAATTGTCTAAATTTCATTTGTTGTGCACTCGTAGTGCAGGTGCCAAAGTGTAATCTCCGATAGCATGGCGGCAATGAGAGGCTCAATTATATCGGCGTCCAGATATACATGTATAGGTCTATCATTAATGATATTAGAGATTATATACCTATAGTGAAGATGATTAGCTTTGGTGGTAGTTGTTTAAATGATATCCGAAAGTATCCATCCAATCAAATCTGGCCTTCTTCTTTCCATTATGGATCTCATCCACTACATATCTTTTAGTGTCATTTCAGAGAATTGCCCTGACCTTACATTTAGGCAGTGAGACAATCAAGTGCAAGATCCTCTCGTGAACCCCTAGGTACATAGGTTTGTAATCAACCTCAGTCATGGCTGGGTTCTTGAAGATAATTTTACAAGCTTCAAAGCTTGAAAATGACTTGTGGGATAAAAATGACCCCTGTCTAGTATTCTGGTAACTCCAAAGAGTGTTTCAACATTTACTTCAAAAGTATGTCCTCAGATGATAGTTTTGAATTTAGTTAATTTCATCCTTCCAGTGTAGTGATCCCTTGTGTCCAAGTTTGAATAGAATACTTTGACAAGAGTGTCAAAGCATTTTCCTTTCTGTTGAAAAAAAAAACATTCATTCGAATTCTTTGAATTGACTTAGATAGGGAAAATCGATGGATTGTAAGAAAGGAAAGTCGATTACCCTACCAAGAGGCACTTTTCTGTTCAGATAGTGGAGAAAGTATCAATCCTCTACTTCTTAGTTTAGGAAGTTAGGATTTGAGATCGATGCTACGTTAGGCTTCTGTCTCTTTCATTGTCATACCTCTGAATTTTTTGTTCATGACATTTTCGAGTTTCTACTTTGAGAGTTAGAGAGAATTTGGAATCTTAAGGTTTCAATAGTAGAGAGACTAGGAGTTTTAGAGAGAGTTTTGAGTAGATGAGATATCGATACGTGTAGATTGAAGTGTCTTTGTGACACCCGCAATTTCTTTTATAGGACTCATAACTAGGATTGTAAATATACTTGTTAAAATATTAAGTGTTAGAATTTTGAGAAGTAATATAAAGTAAATTTATAAGGGTAGAATTGAAATTTTATTATTAGCAAGGTGATTTTAGAATTTTATCTTATGAATAAATATATACATATGTAATTAAGTGGGCTAAGTATTATATTTATATAATTTGGGTTTAATTTAATTAAATTGAGCTCAAGCCCAAGTTTATGTGTGTGTATATATATATATATATATAAATGTTAAAATGAGCCCAAGCCCAAGCCCAAATTTATATATATATATATAATTAAGTAAAATAAATACTTAAATGAATAAAATACTAAGTTTTGGCCAAAAATTCTCTACAAAATCTAAGCCATTCATTTGTTTCAATTCTAGCAATCCACTTGTCACAATTCTAGGCATGTTTTGCAAATGGGATAAGGATGAACAAAAAGGTAAGTCAGTGGAAAATGTGGTGGCTAAATGTGGTTTATTGGATTTGGTTAAAGTCATCTTAGCCGTTCATGTGTTTTATTGATTAAATTAATTAATATTTACGGTTAGATAGTGGAGGATATGGTGGAGAAATGATGGCCATTGGATTTGAGTGAAGTAATCCAAGCCATCCATGTATTTTAAGAAAATTAGAATTAATGGAAATTGGATGGAAAAATGGAAGCCATTGGATTTTATTGAGTTAATCTAAGCCCTCCTTGTGTTGATGAATAAAATGTCAGTGTTTAGCATTTTAAAATTAAAATTGAAGGAGCATTTACGTAAAGGGAAGAGAAGGCTAGCTTTTGAAAGAAAGAAAAGGGAGAGAAAAGAGAAGAAAGAAGAAATAGGTGAGTTTAAGTTGTTGTAATTAATGTTTTGTTATTTTGGTGTAGTAAACTTGTTTTAATTAGTGTTATTATTTTAGTGAACTTATTTTAATTAGTGTTATTATTTTGGTGTAGTAAATTTAGTAGATTGAATTAATTATAGTCGAAAATATACTCCAAATGTGTTTTGTTTCCAGAAATTGTTGTAATATACATATCTAGTTATATGTATATATAGGTATATATGGAATAGTGAATGAAGTGAATATAATAATGAACATATTTTAAGAATTCGTTAAGTATCATTTTTGGGATATGTGGATGTCGTAGGTAGGTAACGACGAGTATGAATACGTAACTGAAATAGGTGGTGTTAATTTGTTTTTAGGTACAGAATATATGCATAAGAACATACTTGGGAAGAGCAGAAACAAATGTAAGTAAATCGTGCATGCATTTATTGTTTTGAAAATTATGTGATATTCGATGTTTGATGAAAATTTGATTTGTACATGTTGGTACGTCAATGAAATTCTATGAAATGATTAATGAAATGTTTATGAATTTGAATGTTTATGTCGATATCGCATTTAGAGAATAAGTATGAAATATTGTCGATGTGTGAAATGTTTGAAAAAGAATGTGTTTTATGGCTTAGTCGTTAATTATGTTATTCTGATCTAGCCGGACCTTATGTTAAAGGCGAGGTTTGTAGGCTAGTAAGAATTCTGTTTAGCGCGTCGTGCGCGTTTCTATTATATGTAAATATAAATGACCGCTTAATATAGAACACGTGATCACATTCTGTAACCAGGTCACCGTAGGTGCAAGTGACACTAATTAACTAAGCTGTTCTAAATATGATCGTATTTGAATGAACTTTATGGAATTGAAAAGTTTGAAAATGTACTGATTGTTTAAATTTTTCATAATTTTGCAATGTATTGACATATAACACTTGTATGATTTACTTACTGAGTGTTTATCTCACCCTTTATTGAAAAATTTATTTTTCAGATAATAGCACATAAGGATGACCGAGTATGCAAGCGAGGA